>JANJYP010016506.1:0-17005 GCA_024605115.1 Rastrelliger brachysoma | reverse complement strand
AAAAAAAAAAAAATATTCCATTTAATCTGGGGAATCATGTCAGTCAAGAAACATTTGCAGTCATTATTAGTGTTACACTACTTAAATACACTGTAGGTGATAAAAATATTCAATATCTATCATTCTTTTGTGGTTACAGCATTACACCAGGAGCATTCAGTCTTACTTTTGGTAAAAAAAAAAGGTGTTAATTTCATTTCAAATGACATAAAATCAACAAACCAAACCCAATGCCGCTTTTCAAACTAGTTCTTGAGATATTTTTGAGTTGCTCATTTTGGCAACCCTTATTTGTCACTGACACAGTTACACTTATTGTGGTTGTATCTTCTGCACAGTAAATAGAAATCTGGAAACACACTGCTGCCATTGCACAGCACGTCATTTTAATTATTAACCTTTATTTCATTCACAGCACACTCACTTTTCCAGGGCTACCCTGTATAGCGAGCATACGGAAGATCAAAAAATCAAAAAGCACAATATTCAAATTAGTAACAAAAAAATATTTACAGCAAACACACGAACAGACACATCATTCATAGAAAACACATCATTCACACTGCACCACATCTGCCAAAGGACATTTAAAATGAACATAATGGATCCGCTCTTCTATTTTAGTAAGCTTTTGCAAATTGTTCCATTTGTGTGCAGAGAAAAAAATATTTAAAAGCCAATTTTCCAACCTCAGTTCCAACCTGATGCTCTTCAAGAACCAAATAAAACCCTGGGATCTAGTATAGTGTGAAAGTGATGTATAATTGAAAAGACATTACGTATATGTAGGAAGCTTGCCTAGTAGTGCTTTGTAAATAAATAGAATACAGTGTTCACTTCTCCTTGCCAATAGTCGCCAACCAACTTTCTCATATAATCTAATAGGATGTGTTCTAAAGCTGTCTTCAGTTATGAATCTTAAGAGCCGAATGATCAGCTGAATCTTAAGATTTAAGTATAGAGGCAGAAGAGTGCATGTAAATTGTATCAGCATTGTCCAAAACAGATTAAAAAAAATTGATTGAAGGACTTGTTACACTGCAGAGAAGCACACAGCTTATTAATATAGATGATAAACATGGAATTATAACATTGTGAACATCTTGCCAACTAAATTTCATTACATACTTTCATTTAAGTAAAACAACCTCATTGACATTTAACTAGAAGTAAAGCATAGAAGGCCTAGAATCATACACATTAACTTAAGCATACAAAACTAAACCTGTACAGAAAGTGAAATACGGTGTACTCAGGTATTAAAATGCAAATCATTCCATTTATTATTTTCAAGATAGATGTTAGATTTTACATTTTGTCACCCTGCGACTGTCGAATAAAAAGAGCTTGTCTGTTTTACTCGATTCCTCCTGCGAGTAGCCGCTCTGCCCACTTCTACTCACATAAATTAAAAACGTGTGTGTTCTTCTCTGCTTTTCATGGATCCGTTTTTCTCCGCCGCCACTTTTATTCCCCTTCCAGAACATTTCTCTACCTTATGTAAAGCACTTTGAATTGCCTCTGTGTTTCCTCGCTTTGCAATTAAATGTTCATACACACATATTTTATCTTCCCCTCCAGTCATTTTTTTTTTCAAGTTTGGAGACACATTAAAATACTGTGCTTTGAAGAATGGTTTGTCTCTGATGGTTTTCTACCAAAAAAAAAAAAAAAAGTTACACATTCACTTCTTCTTTATTGAAAAAATCCATAAACTATGAATATGCAAATATTAGAAGAAATATTTTACACAACTTTTAACTGTGGGACACTAATGTCTAAGGTTCATTCTCCGTGTTTTGCACTGGAGGCAAGTTTCAAAGTATGTTTCATACAGGACTCTGATTTTAAGGTGGGTACTGAGAACATTTCCTCCTTTTTAGAAGATAAATGTGAAAACAGCCTTTGTGTGCACTTCCATCATTCTGCACATTGAGGCTCAGACATCCAAGAGAAGGAACAATAAGCACGAAACTCATTTATGAATGGAAGTTCAACTTTTCATGGATAATCAGTGTTTTCTTTGTGAACTTCCAGACCAAAACCTTCTGTGTTAGGACAGTGGTGAATGCTAAATGAAACTTCTATAGCACTTTTCTAGTCTTTTTGACCACACTCATTTGTTACACTACTTTACACTGCATTTTATTATTTTCCTGTACAGTCGTTCTACAGACAAATGATAAAGACGTTTCTCTATATGTTCTCAATTTTAATTGCTATGTGGTGTTCTGGAAGTAGAACCAAAATAGGGCAACCTTATACTAGCATAGTTCTTAGGAAAAAAAGACCAATTTTACCAAGCAACAGTGGTTTAAAAGAGCAGTCCTCTATCATGACTCACTACTGATCCAGATCAGCTGTCTAAAGATGTCTTACAGTGCCCAGCATTCAGTGTAAATGATGCATTCTGACATCTTCACTACAGTATTATGCTGTATTACCTATTAGCAGTGAAACATATTGTACATTGGTGCAAATACAGAATGGCACAGATGCTTACAAATCTGTACAGAGTAAATGGACTGTACTTCATACACTACTGGCACAGTTTGCTGAGTGTTAAGAATCTTACCCAAGCCCATGTGGACATGATAAATACTCTATAGGATGCTCTGCCAGTAATGTCCACTTACATGTATGTTAGGTTATTGGCCACTTGCTGATGCATCATTTTGTATAGTGACAAAAGTTAATCCAGGTTCACCCAGTTGCTGGACCTTGTATTTTTTTTTTGTTTTGTTTTTTGTCAGATACCCATGCTGTGCTGCTGGACTGACCTCATTCATACTGGTGAGCAGGCTGTTTTTTGGGTTGTTTTTTTTTTCCACATAACTAATTTCAGCATGAATGCAGCCTTGTTTCCAAAATGTACCAATTTCACCAGTATTCAAACTCCTAACTGATAAACACAGACTTTTATAATGTTTTTGGTGAGTTGTAGACTGTGAACTTGTAGATAAACACAGCATGTTGGGGAATTTCCAGATTGAAAAAAAATCCAGTCGTTACTGTCAACATTTATTATCACATTATAAAAAGTAGCCCAATAATTAGATGATGGTGGATGACATAGAATTATCTTTATGTTCGGCACACTTAAATAATGGACAGTTAAATGGTTTCCATAGATGGTAGGGATGAAAAAGCATTGATTTTATTATTCTAGTGCCAAAAACATCAATTTTCATTTGCAATTTCTATAATAAAAGATTGATACTTAGTGTCTGTGTATCGATACAGTATTGCCACACAAAATATGTGATTTTTTTCCCCTTCCACTCCTAATAGATGGATATTTTGTATACAAAGGATTAGCCTGGCTAGCCATAGGCTTTCATTTCACTATATGCAAAGCGTCTGGAGGCTGGTGGGATACTTTGTGCTCCAACCAATCTCTACTGCACGGTCATGACGTATGCTCTGCACCCATGTAAAGTAGGCTAATAATGTCTTTCCCCTTGATAAAATTTCTGGCTTTAAATCTTCAATTGCGGGAATCATTGCCGACACAAAACATATAACTTTGTACAGTCAGCACTAGTTGCCTTGCTAACTGTGGATTGCTGCTCTGACTGTATATAGGCTTACACACAACACATACAACACATACTAAATTCAAGAACAATGCAAAGCTATTCCAACTCTTAACTTTTAACACAGGACTTTCATTATTTTGCCTTTTATTTAGATTTTTTTAATAATAAATTTGAGAGAAATAAGAAATCTTTTCTAGATGATGTCCATTCGACGGAGCTAGTGCTTTTTAATATTGAGATCTTGGTCTTATCTTGTCAGTGTGATGCTATAAATCACTTAATCTGACCTAATTTGTCATAAAACCTGAATGTTCCTCTCCTTCATTGTCAATGGGGAACTAGGTTAAAATTATCTTCACTTGTGTAGGTGTGGCTAGACATATTTGTGAAGATTTGGACCACACACACCTTTGGACATGGAAAAAAAAATCATGCTATAACAGCAATTTGGCTCCAAGAATCACTGCTGTTGTTGTTGCTGTTGACAATGATGCAGAAAAACAGCATTGTATCCAACTTATGATTGACGGACTTATTCCTTTAGTGCTGGAGTTATTGCATATCTGTCTGTGGCTATGCTTCTTTCCAAGTCAGATTAAAGAGTGTGTCAGATCTAGTGAGTGTGTGTGTGTGTGTGTGTGTGGGTGTGTGGGTGTGTGTGTGTGTGGCTTGTTCTTCAGTGAAACATTGAAAGGATGCTTTGTTACGACCTGGTGAGAATCATCCTAGCTGCAACTCACGCCACCGCACATTTCCCCTCCACATCACGTCTGTTGTGCGTTTGCGGCGGCAGTTGTGGGCTGTCCGGGGTCCTGCGAGTTCATTTTTTTCTCTTCTTCAATTTTATTGTTCTTTGTTGGATTAGAAGGCCTCTGGGGATCGAGTCACCTTAGAGTAATTACAGTGTCAAGTTACACAGGAGGGAGCCAACAATGTCCTGCATCTGCTCCAGCAGTCAGCCAGCACTCAGACGAGACTGTGTATGTGTGTGTGCTTTTTTTTTCTTTTTTACACAACGTCACTTTTTTTTTTGTTCCAGGCCCAGGGCGCGTGAGAGTGTGAGATAAAGTCTGTCTGTCTGTGAAATGAAGATGGAAATAAGTCGTGAGAATTGGTGGAGGAAAACTTTGAAGGATAGAATTCAGGGTTTGGCTGTTGAATATGTTTACTCCCGTGTGTCTCGATTAACATTTAAAAAAAGGAAAAAAAAAATCACTTTAGACTGAAGTTGGCACAGTCAGAAAGTAAGAGTGAAGAGGGGGTTAGGGATGGGGGTGGAGTGCAATTGAGACAAGAGAGGTAAGGAGAGTAGAAAATCTGGCAGGTAGAACTGAAGAGAAAAAGGAATAAAGAGAGGATTGTGGAAATACAAGTGAAAGAAAATCAGAATTACCATCAGCTAAAAAGTTAATTATACTTTAATTAGTCTGAGTCATTGAAGAAATATCTAAAGCCAATATAACAAATCTGTTTGCTATTACTTAGATGACTTCCATTACTCTTATCCTTGTCTTGCTGTATTTGCTGAAACCACATCTTCATAAAAGTGATGGTGACAAAATGTTCCAAATCCTTCACATCTTCAATTGGTTTTAAGTGAAGGTTCAGACTCAATCTAGTTGAAGCAGAATGGCATTGTGTGTTGTGAAAGATGACCACGTTGAACTTGAATGTGGAGCCTGAATGTTTTTTTCTCTCTGGAGTGAGGTCAGCTTGAACTCTGTCCCTGCAAGATTGATTTGCAGTAGGTGCTAAAAACTGCCCTGGACTTCTCATTTTTATGTTCTGCAGTTAACCAACGTTCATTCCATAAAATGTCCAAAGGACAAAGTCAATTTCTTGGCTAATGCCTGCTTAGTTTAGGAGCTATGGTTGGACTTATTTTTTACTGGCTTGAAAATGACAGAAACAGTATTCCATTTACTTTGAAATGTAGTGACAAAAAACCCCTCTTCATTTCAATCAAATGTTTCAGGTATATTGGACCCAGAGGAACTAATAGCAGGAAGTAAACTTTGAACTGGAAGTCCCTGTTGTGCAGTTCTGTTTCTGTTTCCACTACATTTGAGGAACAGGTTAATCAAACAAATTAGACCCATGAGGAAGTTTGATGTTATTTATGAGTCATTTAGAACATAACTGTCATGAAACAATCAGATGATAACATTTATTCTTCTCATTCAAGCTTTTGCTGTCTCTTCATCTTCTCGCTCGACCACTGCCGGGCTTTTTCTCTAACCCTTCGTTCACTCATGTACTCAGTCCTCCATACCATCTCCCATTTTCTGTCATCTTTTTAAGCCAGTCCACCTCTACTTTTAATCATATCAAATGAAGAGAAATGTCCTCACCTCATCTTAACCTGGTTTTAAGTCAACATTAGAGTACTTTCTTGTTTATGAATGAAACAGTACAAAGGTTGAAGCAAGTGCACTGTGTGTATTTTACCAATCAGTGACAGCCACCCCTGCAAATACTGCATCTTTTATTGTTGGAAAGTACTAACCCACAACAGGGACTTTTTTTTAGATACAAAACAATCTATCAGTAACAGAATTTAGACTCTGGTGAACATGCAGGTAGGAGGACTGAGTTCCTCAAAAGCTTTTTAGTTTTTGTGGTCAAGACATATTTCCTGGTTCCCGCAGTTCAAATACAGATTCCTTAGTTTGTCAAAATGTTCTTCGTCCCCTAGGGAACTCCCTGCAGTGGAAATTCCCTGTTTATACCCAATGGAAAGTAGATCAAAATAAGGAAACACTTAACATTTATGGGTCATTCTTGCACCTGTATTAATATTTTCTGTATTGATTCTTATTTTTCATATTTGAACACACTTAGCACACCAGTCGTTAATATTAATATTTTCTGTATTGATTCTTATTTTTCATATTTGAACACACTTAGCACACCAGTCGTCAGGCCTGCTTCCCTTGATCCCTGACCCCTGGACTGCAGTACAGTCTGGAGGGCAGTAGGCATGGTAAGAGCAAGGGATAAGACCTTTCTGTTGTTGACATCAATGTGTTTTCAATTGTTGTGAACTGCCTCTGACTCATTACTGCATGTTTGTGAAACTCACAAAGTCAGTACAGCCAGAAATTGGGACAGTGCCCAATTTGTTTTTCAAGTCTGAGGCTTCATTGGATCCCAAACCTAAGCATCTCCTCCTCTTTGACATCACAGGTCAGCTATGGACCTCTCAGACAAACTCTGAGCATCTGTCTCTAGGATAAGCCACACTGGAAAGTTTTACTTGTCAAACCTTTCATACCCCCTGAGGCTAATTTGTCATATTGTGCTACATAAATAAAATTGTCAGACTGAGCACATAGGGGATGTCCCACTTTTACTGTTGCTCATCTCTGAAAATCACTTGTTGCCAAACCAGATGGTCCAGCAAGCCAGAGTTTTACTTGTGGTCCTTGTTTGGGTAAAAGTGTGTTTGGGGTCAGGCTGAGTTGATAACTGGCTTGGCTAGATACTTGAATGTCACATTTGGTATGTCCAACATATTAATTACATGAAACCAACAAGAACATAGGTCACATAGTGCAAAGTTTTCATACACATGTTCTAGCTGTACTGCATAGCACTATGAGAGAGTGTTGGCTTACAAGGTTTCTTGTCTTTCATGGTACTGCCACTACACCTTCTGGATGAGGTGTGGCTTCGTTGCTACTGGCATTCACTGTTTAATTGATTTGTTTTGGAAATACCAAAAATGTCATTATTCCACGGGGATCATGCTGTTTTTTTTTCTTTTTTGGTGTCAGTTACAATTTTTCAAGTACATCAGTCCTCAGACACTGCTTTTATTTTAGTCCCCTGTGGGCAGAATAACCCCTTGACCATGATGCAGTTGGAGGTCAGTAGGCAGCAGCCTTAAAAAACTCCTAGCATGTGTCTAGGGACTCAGCTCAAGTTCTTCTTGCCAAATCTATGATCCTGTGCAGTTGGGGCACAGCCTTTTTTTGCTGACATATTTTTCTGAGAACCAGCGGGTGCCAAATGTCACTTTCTAAAGGCATAGTTTGGGATTGTGCTAATACAACTGGGAGGATTAATGATAATTGTCTTGTTAGCTATACCTGATAATTTTACAGGGTCTTGGCCGTTGGTGGATGACTCCATAGCAGGAACCTCCCCTGAAGGACAATCTCCTTGAACTTCAACAGGGGCAAAATAAGTCCTTGTCTCAGACTATGTACTCTGTGCAGCTCTGAATGATTCCTTTGTGGGGCTTGAGGTTGACTTGATACTGATTCACATCAACAGAAAATGCCATTTGTAAACCCCAGCAGCAGAAGAGTAGTAGTAGAAGATGAAGATGGACCAGAAGACATAAGTTGACCTCCTCGTTGTTGTTTCCTTTGTCCAGTTGTTATGCTTACTATAGATCACCTCAAAGTCAAAATTGATGCGCAATCAAAACTGCCACAGAATGACTAGGTCAACGTGTGGCAGGTTCTATCAAGGATCTACTCTGCAGTGAAGACACAACAAGTGAGAGGATGTTCCTGTAAAGTTCTTGCCTCCTAAATTTCACTCAGAACTTCCTTAATGGAAATGGGACTAATGTGTCGATAAGCACCAACAATTACCTTAGCTTACCTTGATTTAGATTCACTTTCCTTCTTCACAAGTTAATTCTTACATTCCATACATTATTATTGAGTGTGTGGGTGTGTGGATCTTACAGAGCAGAAGAATCTTCTTTGTCTACATGCTCCATTGTCTCTTTTTCTTTTAGATGTCAGATATCTCGAAAAAGTTAATTCAAAGCAGAGCTGGACATGTTTTTTCTCTTTATTTGAAGAATTTTCTTTAAAACCCCAACAGTGTCTGCATATTTATATGAATATTTTCATTAACTACAATGCATCACCTTCCTCTTTCATTCCCCACACCTCTGCTCCTCTCTGGTGCTCTCTCTCTCTTTATGAAGCATGTCTCATTATTCATTGTTGTCGAGCCCTGACTCGTCCACAGAACAAAGCAGAGAAGCACTTCAGCTCCTTAATGAGTCGTAGAGCACAAAGGAGTGTGTAACAGTGTCAGCCTCCCACACTGATTATACCATTTGATCTGTAAAGTGACATGAACTTCATTATTACTGGTGTCTGAAAGAACTGCATTTTCTGCCTTTCCATTCTGACCTTGTGTATACCACCAACGGTTCCACTGATTACCTCATTACCTGTAAGTGGAAAAACAAAGGCTCTTCAAAATCAATGCAAAAGTCTGTTCTTTAACCCTTACATACCACTCATCTTCATGCATTTTATAGTATTTACTCATAATTAGTCTCTAAACATTTATGAACCGCATATCATTCATGAGTAACTTCCTCATTCACTGATAACGTGGCGATTAATCCAGAGACTGTATTCTTTAGTTTTTTTGTTGGTGTTGTGTTTAATGAATACAAGTCAAAAAGTCAACAAAGATATGTATCAACTGCAAAATGAACATTTTTAGAAAGATGAAATATTTCTAAATTTTTAAATTATTATTAAAATCAATAATCATCCTGGATGAGCCCCCCAAATTGTTACAACCCCAAAAAGTCTGAGGGCAAGAGTGGGGTAACAGTTGAAACAGCCAGACAAAAGACAACTGAACTACAAATGCAAAGGCAGTGATTCAATCAGGTCATCAAGTTATTGCAGGAACTCGGGTTAAATAGCTCGAAAGCTAAATTAACACACATATAACATGTCTAAATGAAAAGTTTTTGAGGTGTCAAATTAGAACTTGACCAGAATTTAAGGGTGAAAGGACAAGTTCCATTTCTCAAACGTGTTTTAATGGAGCAGGGAGAGAGTGCATAACTTTTTTTTTTGATAATTATGAGTCAAAACTCTTCATAATTTTGTATGTTCTAGGTCACATTAGGATAAGTAATCACATGTCTGGCTAAAACAAAAGTTTTAATTTTTTCTTTCTTCTCTAAAATGTAAAAATTAGACATTGGACAGTATGTAAGGCTTACAGCTCTTCATGTACTGTATCACAGTGTTAGCCTGAGACCTTTCTACACATACAATTAGTAGCTGTTATGGGATGCTTCTGCTCCACTCTCATGTGTACTTGTCCATCTGCAGAACATTAACCCTGATATATCACTATGAGAAAAAGTTTTAATGGGCTTCTTTAAAGGTTGGAAAGATGCTCTGAAGCAAAGTGAGCATGATCAGATTGATGAAGGAACACACTTCACGTGTGTATACAGTAGGGATGCAAATTGTAGGGAATGCTTAATCCATCATTGGACATGCTAACAATCACATTGAGCAATAAATTAAAGAGTGTGTCTTCACTTTTACACATGAAGGCCTGTTTTAGTCATTAGGAGGAAGCAGCCTGTGAAAAGCATATAATGTATCATGTGGCTTTGTTTGGTGCTTTCTCTGATCTGAGCTAATAACCCTGGTGATTTCATCAGGCTGGTCTAAGTACAGAGCTCTGAGACAAACTGGGGATATGGAGTGTGAAAGATACGGGCATTTACCAGACAGACAGGGTCTGATGAAAGACGTGATTAAGGTGCTATATGGAAACTGTAGGGTTGAGTGTTTTTGGAGTTTGAGTCATACTGAGAATTAAAAATTCCTTTTAACCCTTACCTACTGTTCAGGGTTAAATGTGACCCATTTTTACATTTGAGACCTGTAAAAACACCATTTATACATTTCTTTTAAGCAGACTTGTCCTAATGTGACCCACTGTATACAATGGAAACACAATGTATAATTTATTTTTTCATAATATTATATAAAATTTTCTGCCGTACCATAATACAGTGATTGTAAATGTATTCAAAGGTATCAATGACTGATGGGAAATTCATCTGTGTAAATAGCTGGGAAAGTTTGACCCATTTTTGAGCCAAAATGGCATAAAATTTGATGGTTTCCCATAATGTGACCCAGAACATACCATAAAGAAAATCAAACTAAAAGAAAAAAAGAGTTAGAGTTAAAAAAAAAATCTTTACTTAATTCTCTAATTAACTGAAATAACTTTGTTCTCTTATAAAGCATTGAACCACAGTAGTGTTTTTTTTTTGTTTCTCATAAAAAGATAGAAAATAAACTCTATCCTCCCTAAAAGTTTAATTAAGAATTAATCATGTTTATTTAGGACTGATGAGATCTTATAAATGGTTTTTGCTTTGGAAGTTTGTCATAGAGACTGATTATGAGAAAAACACTGTAACTGCGGGTCAGAATATGAACAGAATATGAGGGTTAAATAGATTAAATTTACCAAATAATTCTGCACAACTCGCAAGCTTCATTGGAGACATATATTAGATGAGACTGAATGTGCTAAACAGGTCAGCAATTACAAGAAATTGAGCCCTGTTTTTCTTTCAGCGACAAAACGTTTAACATCATAATCTTGTAAGTGTGATTATACTCTTAATTGGGCTGAATTTTCCTGTATGAATGACAGAAAAAAAAGTACTTGGTGTACCCTTGTGTACAGAGTTGTGAAAAGGAAGAGTGGAAACATAGTGATACCTGTAAATATACAAGGCCAGTACCCTGCCTGCAGTATTAAGATTTATCTGGAGATGTGAGAGCAGCTTATCTGGATAGTGTGAAAGGCTGGAGAGGAATCTGTGAACAGGAGTCTTCCTCCCTTCCTCCTCTTGTCGACGGCTCTCCCAAGTAAATCTCAAGATGTTCTCATAAACCCTGCCTGTATCTTTCCCTTCTATGATTTCATTTTATTTTCTGAATATCACGTAACACCCACAGTGAGTTTTTAAAAGTTAATATGACTTTTACTTTTATTTGTGCCATATGATGTCATTCAAAAAAACTGTATTTAGTTTCGTTTATTGCATCAAAAGTACATTGTATAGTTTATACAATGAAAAGCATTTTGCCAAACACTTTACTCAACCCTCACATTGCATTAAAAATAATAAATAACACAAGATTAATGAATTAAACTAAATCTCAACACCATTATCATTGAATTTGATCACAAATCGAGATTAGGTGAAAAGACAGATGTCAGCATGAAAAAGGTCAGCAGCATCTAATACCTCCATCAATCTAAACTTTAAGTAGACCAGAGGATATGGATGTTTTACACCATTTTAAATGAGAATGTTTTAAGTTTTTCCATTTAGAAGAACTGACAGCAGGTCATTGTTATTGACCTCAATTCTGAAATGATTGGCAAAACACAGAATCCCTTACACAGCTTTTAGTACTTAGCAAGTCCTCTTAGAATAGAAGAATATTAATGACACTGCACATGTCCTTAACTTAAAGTCACTGCCAGCAGGAATGCATTATACAGAGTCTGCATGTAAAACAAGGACAGGTTTTATTCTACAAGCCAGTAGACCTTGTGTCGATTGATAAATGCACTTCTACTTTTTTGACATAATGTCCCTTTGCAGTTGTGCAACATTGTTCTCTTATTGACACGTTTTGTATAATGTGTAAGAATGAACTTTTTGTGTATATTTGTGTTTTTTTTTAACTTGCTTACCTTAAATTAACTTATAAGAGACAAATACATTATTTATTTAATTAAATTAAATGTTGTATCTCTAGCAAATACACCCACTCTGCAAGAAATACTTTATTAATCTCCTAGAAGGAAAATTGAGTGTCACTGTAACACAAAGACAGAAAACATACAGACTCAAGCAGTACAAGTATAAGGTACAACATCAACATCAAATCAAGCAATAATTCTGCAACATTCAACCGTTAACAACAATGTTCATTAGAAAACCTCTGAGCAGCAGGTATAAAGGACCTTCTGAAGCCTGATAAGGTGCTCCACCTTAACATCACAAGGCTGTCTCTAAAGGAGCTCTTAACTCTATACAATGGGTGGTCCTAATTATGCAGGATGCTCCTGAGTTTCCTGCCTATGCTCTTTTCTCCACCTGTGCCTCCTCTGGCCTTCAGAATAGTATAACCTCGCCTTTGCTTGGATTCTAGGAAGAATAAAACCCATACCGAAATTAGTTGTACAGCTGCTGCAAAGTAGATATCTGCAACACACCTAATGCAACAAAATACAAATACAAACTCCTCTTTCCACCCTATTCATTCCTCATCATCACTGACCATACTCTAACCTTTTGTTAATATTTATTAATGTGTCTCTTCCAGGTATCGGTGGTCTGGAGGAATGCGTCTTAAAGTCAGCCACCTTGTCCACCTCTCCTGCTTGCCCACCTTTCATCCCACTCAACTTTGAGGCTTCGCCCATCGTACGGGTTGCCGTTGAACCCAAACACCCAAGTAAGTTTTTTGGAAGCACATTTTTTGATGAATTAAATATCATAAATATCATTACATTCACATGGAAACCAGGTTAATATTTTGAGATAGACTTGAAAAATAGTAAACCTATCTTTTTTTAATTATGAATAAACCCACACCATCTCTCCACCCTGTTCTCCATCTCCCAGACAACTATATGATGTTGTTTGTCTTTGTACTGTAGTCCTGCCTCACTGTGGCTGGTAAAGCTTTCTTAGAACTATAAAACCAGAGGTGTGTTTGGTTAAGTGTGTAATAATGAATGACCACATCCTTCCTTTTTATTTTTTGCTTTGCGCTGTTCTACCTACTACAAATGTTTAGGCACTTTTAGATGTTTAGATTCTTCTCCATAATGCAGCACCACCAGGGAGACATGCGAGCGCTCCCAAATTGATTTCTGTGGCATGACAACAAGCCCAAACATCCAGTCAGAGTCACAAAGAACTCTGGTTAAGAACTGTGGCAGAAAACCAACCTGCTACCTACCTAAAACACTGCGTGCAGGTGTACAGACCAGAACTGCCACTGTTTTAAAAACTGAGTTAATTGATAAGTTAAAACAATACATAGTAGAGTTGTTCCGATTCCACTACCAGTATTGGAAATGATTTGATACCACGCAATTTATTAAAGTATGTATCTATTTACTAGTTAACAGTTGTGCCGTGCTGCTGTTTTAGAGGGGCGAATATCACCTGACACCCCAAGAGCTAATGTTAGCACATCATGTCGGCATTGTTGCACTGGGTGCTCCTATGAGCAAGACTGTGACATGCAACATATGCAAAGAAACTAATTGAAGGGTTGACATGAGTATTGAAAATTTAAACACCACTTCATAACTTCCTTAAGCATTTCAAGATGCGTCACTCTAAAGAGTGCAACAAATTTAGCAAAGCTTAGGGGAAAAAGAAGGATGAGCTGGAGCAGTTAAGTTGCTGTTAAACTGCTGTTTTATACTGTTCTGTTTAATAATAAATTGCTTCCATTGGCTGTATTCATTTATGTTTTACAAAAGGTTTAAGTCTTTAAACCTTTTGTAAAACAATCCTACATCGTGAAGATGTAGTATGATTTTTTTTTTTTTAAATACTTGTATATGGTATCAGCTGATACCCATAGCAAGTATTGGAATCGGAATTGGGAGAGAAAAAGTGGTGTCAGAACATTTCTAATTCATAGTTATATTTTTGTGAGAATCCTCAATTTACATTTAAGTGCCCAAAACCTTTGCACAGTCCTGTATATGAACCAAAATAGCAGGTGTGGACACCCACACAGTCAGTGCACCCAGGACCTACTGTACCATATTGCGCACTTAAGAAGTAAGAATATTATATGGAATTAAGTCTCTTTTGAATTTAATTTGCTGTCATTCACAAGGAAAATGTTGAAAATACTTTATTCATTAGGACCTGTCTAATTTAAATATCCTGCTGGCAGCTAGTATTAACATACTATAACTACACTGGCACATTTTTTCTTCCCACTAGAGATGTTTTATTGCCAATAAACTGCTAATACAGACACATTGACAAACTACTTTCCGCTTTGTGTTTGTGCACTAGGTGAAATGCCAAAGCTGGTACGTGGGATGCATTTGTTGAACCAGGCTGACCCGTGTGCCGAGGTTCTCATCCAAGAAACAGGAGAACATGTTCTGGTCACTGCTGGAGAGGTCCATCTCCAACGTTGCCTGGACGACCTCAGAGACCGGTTAGTGTATCATGTGTATCATGTCTCCACACACGTCCAGATTGAACTCCACTTTATGTTTTACAGAAACTCTCACTCAGTGCATCTTAAACACTGATACTGATATCTATGCTCCTTATGTGGTCCATTCTTTCTATCTGTTCATTATTATGCTTCTCTATACGTGGCTTTTTCTGTCTAAGTCCAATTGATTCTCTCTCTGTATTCATCTCTTTCCTGTGTACGTGTCTGTGGTCGAGCTGTGCATGTTGAATACAATGTGTGCTCACATGCTGAGTGACTCAGATCTGAAAGGCAGACAGAGAATCTCATTTGTTTCCAATTTCAGCACCATCATAATCTGGCTATCATTACATATTGACTGCTGTCTCTCACTGTCTGGACGCTGCCGGCCTCCGCAGAATAACAACACAGGCTCGCTCACAGGCAGATAGTTTATTAAAGGAATTTTTACAAGGGAAATTTTAGCTGCATGTGTTCTCATATGACCATACAAATTCAGCTCAGTGAACAACAGTGAATTCAAGAAATACACCTTTTGCATTCCATTTATTGATTCTTGAAAATTACTTTTCTGTGTCCAGTCTCTGAGTCACTGTGCTTTTGTCGATTCCTCCACATATACATGCTCCATTTAGACCCTGACTAGCATATTGGTCAACTGATATTATCAGCCAATATTGACTTATCACAGATATATCAGTATACACAAATTCTTTTGTGGTTACACCATTTGACATTTTCGGGAGCATTCGGTCTACTTTCAGCAAAAAAAAAAAGATTTAAATGC
Organism: Rastrelliger brachysoma; assembly: GCA_024605115.1. Taxonomy (NCBI): domain Eukaryota; kingdom Metazoa; phylum Chordata; class Actinopteri; order Scombriformes; family Scombridae; genus Rastrelliger; species Rastrelliger brachysoma. The sequence continues at coordinate 1,652 of JANJYP010016506.1, read as the reverse complement.
CAATTCAAATGACACAAAAGCAACAAAAATTTTAAATATACATTTTAACAAATCTGATTCTACTTTTAAACTAGTTTTAAAATATTTTTGAATTGCCCATACTACCAACACTTATTGTCACTGACCCATATATCTGTCATAAGTGTTCAATAGCTACATTTCAGGGATCATTGCTAAAGAATATGTTTGTGTGTGTGTGTATGTATATATTTATATTTACGCTGTTACACAAATATGTAATCACAATAATAAAATACTGTCATGGGATTACCTAAAATAGTAAAAGTGTGAGGATACAGTCATCTAACAATACTTTTAGATGACTTATTACATGACTTGTGTCTTGAGACAGTAAACCAGTGTCAGGAGAATTCTTATTAAGTCTTACGTTGTACAGGGGTTTGTATGCCCAACTATGTCCTGGTCCGGCAAAGTGACTCAACTGCTGAGATTCAACAAACAATATTTCCAATATGTCAAAGAGTTCCTTTGAAGTCATTACTTAGAGTTTCCATTTGGATCAGGTATAATCATTTTTGATTAAGTGAAATAACATTTAGTAGGAACTACTTTGTGTGAATCATACCGAGGCACTTTTATTAAACTTGTGATCTAATGTTGTCTTCTACCTAATATTAAATGTGAGCATGTGCTGACTTGTGTCCTCTGCACCACGTCCACCACGTTTATGCAATTTCAAGTGCAGACTTTGACAGTTAGAATGAGTTAGCCTTTGGAACAAACTCTTTTGGCCTTTTCCATTACGGCTTACAGTGGATCGTCAGTTTATTTATTTCTTATTCAGTAACCTTTATTTTACCTGGAAAGACCATTGAGAGGGAATCCTTTTTTACCCTGGTATCTAGAACCAACACAACAACCACACAAAACAATATTAGTTCAAAGAAAAGAAAAGAAATAAAAGAAAACATTAGGAAAAATAAAATGATATAAAATAAAACATTTCATAAATACAGTTATACATCCAACATTCCCATATAATGCAGACTGTGAAAGTAAAGATGCAACAAAGGGCTGAGATGATCATTTTGATATATGATCATGAGCTGGTTCTGCATTGTAACCGTGAGAAATGGTGCTCTTTGCTATTGTCATCACTACTCCCTCTCCTTGGTTCATGCCATGATAAGACGTAAGTTGTGAGTTTTGGGATGTGTGTGGATGTACTGTATGACCGCTGCCTTAACCTTGTAGTGTGTGCTCTCATTGACATTACATTAAAGGGGTGTGGTGGTCACCGGGTTCCTGACTTGTGTCACGATAAGGTAAGAGGGCAGGACACGGTGAAGTCATCATTAGATGTTTATTAGTTTATGGCTTTATTACTTAACTTTCATGTGTTGTGGAGATGTGTAACCATTGTGTTGCACAACTTTTGGGTAATAAATATTCTTTTATGTAAATAAATGTCTTGCAGCCATTTGGAATTGACTGCAGTCACATAGGTTGACATGTTTGGCTTGTTCCTTCAGAGACCAGAGAGAGAGTGAGAGAGAGAGGCACCAGGTGGGTATATTTACAAGTTATGGGGCATCATGTCCTTATATAAACCCAGTTACAGCTATGTCTGCATTCTTGGCAGTAAGTCAGTGTGTACTGTTCTCGTTGTGTGGCAACACAATTCAACAGCC
>JANJYP010016482.1:0-14636 GCA_024605115.1 Rastrelliger brachysoma | reverse complement strand
AAATAAAAGCTCGTCTTTCTTTTTTAGACGCTCGAAATGACCCAGAATTTTAGAAAACAAATATAATAGATACAATTTAAAATGTATACAGTAATATGTTATATAATATTAGCAAACGTTAAAGAAAATACTTCAATTACAGCGAGTTACTAATTAAAGAGACCACAAAATGAACCGGAAGTACTTTTACCGCTACTCTCTTTCTAGCTTTTGTCTGTTTGGTAACCCCACATACGCGAATGGTCTCGCGAGAGTAAATATTTAGACACGAAACCTGTACCCAAACCACGACCTTTTACCGAACCAATTGTGTGGCTAACTCCAGCCCGCTCCAGCCAGACCTTCACTGCACAGTTAGCAAACCATGGTCGTAATTGTTTTGTACAAACATAAAAAACGTGATTAACACGCACAAATCACGCGAGAGTTGGACAAAGCTAGGGTTACCATCCACCCTTTTTCTAGAAAAATTGAGCATGTTCTGTTGTTCTGGTGTAGTTTTTTCTGGTGTGTTTTTTCACCAGATGTTGTGTGTCAACTACAGTTTAAAAAGTTCAGCATATGTTATTTATTAATGTGTTTTAAACCATAATGGCATCCAAATATTCATGTTTTGTGCCATTTTTGCTCTGTTCTGGGGCTTGTTAAAACAATTTCCATGAGTGACAAATTCCAGATAGGCTTATATATGTTTGTTTATGTTTTGGTAAACACAGCAGTTTCACATATAGATTTATATATTATATCATATCATATCATCATATTATATGATGAAGTGATGAAAGAAGAATTGATATATTTTATCAAGTTTTAAATTGTCTTACTTTATAATTTTAAAATATTATTTATTATTTAAAACACAGAAAAAGCGTTTAAATAATTAAAAGTGAAGTACTCATTAGATGTAAAAATGTTCACCATCAGGGTGTTTTTATTAATACTTGGTGCATTAACGCAGTTGGTCACACATTACTATGTGAGCACCATTTAAATGTAGTAGCAGCTAGTTAAGCTAATTAAGTTAATTTTATATAACTTATATATGCATATAATTTAGGCTTACATTTACTTTCTATCATATTGTATTATATTAAGTTAAGTGGTATTTGTTATGGGGGGAGGTTTTCTACAGGCAGCTGACTGAACAGGGAGGAGCTGTGAAACTTGGCTGCAGTCAGTTCCTGTTATCTAATAAGATTTTACCCCCGTCTTCGACCAGGCAAAAAAATATTAAAATAAATAATCTAAACAGTGAGTGGAAAACCTTTGGTCGCCTAACTCTTGCGGGGATCGTAGACCCGGGACAAATTTGTGCGTATTGAAATGGAAAGCTGGAAGAATCACGTGCGCGCTTCTCTGCAACACAGAGACCAAACTGAGAAAGTACCGTATGATGGAGTCTTTACAAGCTGTAAGATTAATGTTTCATTTTTTTGCAACGATGATCATCTTCACTGAATCTTTCTTGATAACATTTGTCACATAGCCTAATCTGTGTTTTCTTTCAGTGTCTCAGTTGGAGGAGCGTTTTGAAATTCGCAAACAAATTTTAGAAGATGTCCAGTCTAAGAGGTTAGAAATGCAGAATTTCAGTTCATATTTAAAGTTATGCTCAGTGCTTTATTTTCTCATTATTAACTGCATACTGGCTTTTTATTTACAGTGTAGAAAGAGGTGGAGTTGAAACTGGGAAAAATACAAGTCTACTTCATTTGCAGCTAAGAGAAAGTGAACACCTGGCAGAAAAGGTGAGAAATTCAGTGACTGACACAGAATGACTTAAATCACATTCCTATTATAGACTACTGTAGGAGAGATGGCAGTTCATGAAAAAGTATGTCCAACTTCAAACAACACTATCTCTTGTCTAATAATCTGCGTGGAAACTGGGACATGGTGATGTGTATATGTGGAGGAGAGACCTTTGATCTTGTGCAATCCTCAATCAATCCATCCTTCAATGTTTGTCTCCCCAGCTGTCTCAGACTGTCTCTGACTTGACCACTGTCCTATATTTGAAAGAGGCTGAACTGCAGTACTGGCAGTCACGGTAATTTCAAGTTTTGAGTTCCATCAAAGTATATTCCCTACTTTCCTCAAAACAGGTTTAATCCTAAATCACAAACAAACTAAAGCGGGTGGACTGTTGTGGGTTTAGTGTCTTGTCTACATATTAGATAGCATGGAGCAAGTTGAAGAAAGGCTGAATTAACAGTGCATACATGAGTTATTTTGAAAGTAAACCTTCCCATAATTGTTTTGTAGCACGGTGGTTGAATGTTGGCCTATGATTTCTCATCTGTTTCAGTGTGACCCATCACCGCCAAGAGGCACTTACTCTGGCTAAAGCCAGTAAAGCCCTGAAGGTGACCCTTTCAGAATATGAGTTTACCATAGAGTGTCAATCCAAAGAGCTGGCAGCACTGCATGCAGAGCAGAAAGGACTAAAAGAAGCCCTGGCACAGGCTCAGAAAGAAAACGAAGAACTTTTGCAACGATGGATGCAGGAGAAGAGGGAGGAGGCAGACAGGTTGAACAAGTACAATGACATACAGGAGAGGTAACAGCAGTGAACATATGATCTCTGAACTGCCTATATATAAATGTACTAGCTTTAATCACCAATGATGAGCACATTTTGAAGATGTGTAAACTGTCATTCATTACTGCTTGTTCCCAGGTGGCAGCGCTTAACCAAACAACTGAAGAAGCACCTCCACAGAGACATGGGAAAAGGTTATGATCCCATAGAGACCAGCGCTTGGAGTGGAGCAAGAGAATTGTCCCCATCAGTCACTCAGAGTAAGAATCAATCTTCTAAATATTAAAGCATAATGGAGTAGAATACAAATGGCTGCCTCTTCATTTCATACCATTAATGAAGCTCAGTGGTGCAAACACAGCTCAACAATAAGGTCAATAAGACTTCAATAAGTCTTCATCAAAACTATCCTTATGGCCTTTTTAATTAAATTGGTGTAATTGATGAGATGATTGCCTCAAGAAGAAAAATGTCTTCTTAGGTTAATGGTGAGATAACAAGGCCTATTTAGCCTCAGCATGTAGAGAATAATACAGGAAGACACCTTAAATCCAGTTGCTAAAGTGGCCATTAAGTGCACTATATAGGTAGGTCCAGCCTTCAGGTTCAAGTCCTCAGTCTGGTCTTGAATAGGGCTGGGTATTGGTACTCAAAACCTTTCAGATATTGATCAAAACGACCCAGTACAGAGCAATTAGTTCTTTTTGTACCTGGATCAAGAAAAGATGACATGGGGTCACATTTACGCAACTGATTTCTTTCTTTTCACATGATTAATGTCAAATAAAGTTGAAAAAGAGAATTGAATGAAGTACTCAATCATTTTAAGTGTACTGGTATCACTATTGGTATCTAAAACATTTTAAATAATATCCAGCCCTAGTCATGAAGACTAAATATTAAAGACTAAAATCATATACATTGGACCTGTTAGTGGACTATAAATACACATTTCTTCACATAAAGAGGCATCCATTTATTCTTGCTTTAACCTGATTGGTTGGTACTTCAAATTAATATTTCATAAAAGAGACAAATGGTATTTAAGTTGTTACAATACAACTTGGAACATTTTTTTAACTTTGTTGTCATATTCTACTTGTGCACAGGGATCAATAATTCAACAGATATCCACCAGGTACATGCAGAACACAATCATGCTCCAGCTGTGACAGATGTGTAGTAATTCCACGGGCTCAGAGAGACGACAGCTCACACTTATGAAACCCCCTTTGTCCATTTCCCCTCATTCATTGTAACTGCCCACATTTGACACCAAAACAATGGCCAAGGAGTGAATATCAGAACAAATTGTTTATTATGTGTCTTGTTTTTTTTTTTATTTTATTTTCCAAAGACAAAAGCATGAAATATTTTCATTCCTAGGCTATAGTGTATTGTAAAGGAAATTAAAAATGTACTAATCTGGAACCTTTAAAGATTACTTTTAAATATGTTTTTAAAATAACATTTTGGATCATCAACATTTATTACTGAAATTGAAAAATCTGCATGTACTTTGTCCCAGATGAAGATTATTTTATTGTGTTGTTTTTCTCTATCAGGTGTTGTGGAAAATAAAGTCCCTAATATGTAAATTTTGTGTTCTCTCTGGGGGATTTATTCTGTTGTGGTTTATTTTTTATGTAAGTAGCCTCTCTGTCACTGTCACCCATCAGAGATCAGCTTTCCTGACTGACAACAAATCTGTGCTCATTGTAATTTTCTAGTGCTCTACAACACTGGAGAACAAGATCAATTTTGATGAACAAGTCTCCACATGAGCGACCGAAAAAGTACAATTGTTGTTTATTAATTTATTTTTGTGAATTTGTATTTTGTTTTTTTTTATTAGCAACATAAGTAACAAATATTTCAATACTTCTTGTAGTGTCAGAATTCCAGTTCCACATCGCCATGGCAAATTGAGATCACATTTCAGGTTGTTTGTTTGCAGCATGTTTCCATAGTCACCAGTGTTTGCATTAGTTGTGAAGTTGGCCTGTGTGTGTGGTAAAACTACTCAGTGGATTCACTGGACCAACACTTCCACCTGTCTCAAAATGATAAAAGGTGGTAAGCGTTATTTTTCAAAAGGTAGTGATGGCAAATGGGTAAGACATTCTTTATCTAATCAAATATAAATAAAAATCTTAATGTTTAAATCTGACCATGTAGTTAACTATGATTTTTCTTTTCAGTTTGCTCATCCAGATGTACCAAAAAATGAGACAAGGAATCGAGAGTCTTATACAAGCACTGGGCTCATGCTGACTCAGGTTAAATCATCACTGCCTCAGGCTTTGAACTCTGAGCGCTATCCGAAATGGAAAACTCAGCAGGTGTGTGTGTGTGTGTGTATAGATATTGTTATGCTTTGGATGTCCATTAGTTTTGTATTTTCTCTTTTTCACATAGTTGTTGCTGCGGGCTTTGAAAACCTTTAAACTATTTTATTGCACTTCCTACCAAAGCACAGCAAAGAAATAAACTACCTGCTCATTTCATACAATTGCATTATATTCAGCAACTGCCAATATAATTTTCTTCATGAATATCTTTTCAGAAATCCAGAGAGTATCCATTTTCAGACCATGACAACAAGCGTGTCTTTAAAGACAATGTCATTGTGTTTGCTCAAGTGAGTATGAAGTCTGAGAGCACAATAAAAAAAACAGTTTATATGTTCTACAGTACTCTTTGAAACAGTATCTTCTCATGTTGGTACATCTTAGGATGTGGGACGTAGAAAATGTCTTGATGACCACAGACAGCACAACTCCCACTTCTGTCTCTGCCATCATGGAACTGACAGCAGCACTGAAGACACCAGGATGGACCTCACAGCCCACCGGACTGACTTAATGGTGGAGCAGGCTGTTAATGTTCCAACCAGCAACAGACGGTTCCCACGCAACCACAAGAAGAAGTCTGAAGAGGCAGCTTTGGCACAAGCAGGGGAGCAGTTCATGTGGTTTGGACGACATGATTCTGACCTCTCGGAAACCCTTCAAGTGCTGGCAGCTACCAACTGTGCAGCATCTTCCAGGACTCCTACATTAAAGCACTAGGTGGCATCATTGAGAGAACATAGTTTAGAGAAAGAGTCAGATTAACTTTTTCTAGGGTCCAGGTGTCAAATAAGGAACTTAATCAGAAGTATCCCCAGTATTTTCTCTTGTTGTGGGACTCTGGAGTATTTTAGGTGCTGTATTAAGGACAAGGAAATCAGGGAACCTTACAACTGCTGTCCACTTAATGTGATGTAACTTATATTTAGGCACAAAGAAAATTATTTATTATCTCAATTAACTCTGTCATAACATGATGAGATGTGTAACGTACGAGAAGTACCAAACAAGATCCAACATTTGACAGATTTGAACCCATGTCCTTAAAAGCCACCTGAAGGCTGCTTGTGCTTTATCTCAATAGTTGAGCTCTGCATGTTATTAAGCTATAGAGAAGAGAAGGGTGGAATGATAACATGGGAATGAGCTCCACCTGAGATAAATTAACTTGTGATCACAGGATGACAGCATTAAAAAGTAATTGCAAGCATGGCCATTCTTGACTTCTGAATCAGGCAGCAGAAAGTTTAGACCTTTAGTTTTCTCACGATAACAAGTTGATTATTCCAATATCTTGAGATAATAAACTCCTTTTTTCCAAAATAACGGAATAATTATCTTGTGGTCTCGGGAAATGGCATTTTAAAAATGCATGCATGGCCATTCTTAGCTTCCGTAGCTAATCATGAATGTGTATGGAAGTAACATTAAGTATAATTAAGTATACTTTCATATCTTTTGCAAAGTTTCGCTCACATGAAACTTTTCAAAGGTCAGATAAGGTATAACAAATTTAGCTGGTCACTGAAGAATCTTAACACAATTACGGATAGAATACTTTTTGTACAGGGAGCTACGGAACCATCATGAGGAGGCTGCTGTAGTTCACAGGTTTGCCAGCAGAGGGCAGCAGCTCTACATGAGTTGTAAATAAATTGCCCTGAAGCTCAATCAGTAAAGTTGTATGAGAAATGCAATAACCAAAACCCCTGTGTAATGTGCATCCTCTGTGAAAGGCAATCTGGATGAAAATAATTAGAAAAAGAATCCAGCTATTTTTATTCTGTGCATATCAACAGGAAGACATTAAATTAGAGCATGTGAAATAAATTAAGCTTGATTTGAGTCATAATGCATGGGTTTGTTTCACCCCTGGGGATGAAAGGGATGGATATGTGTGTGTGTCGCTCATACAACACGGGGGGGGGAAGCGTGGGAGCGAATGACGAGGAACACTGCTCAGAGAAAAGCACTTAAGTGAAGAGTATCCCCAACCACTCTCCAATAGCTGATGTTTTCTCCAGAGTGACCAGCTGCTTTCTTTCTTTTAAGTACCCACTGGGGAGATGGGGTTTTTTTTTTCACAAGCTTTCTTTCAGCTGTAGTAATTAGCTGCTCTCCGTACAGCGCCGACCTTGCAGCAGTTTGTTTCACTTTTAAGAGGTGAAGTAGATATCTCACAGTTTTTATATAGCGAGACAGAAAGCTGCAAGACATCCATCTGGAACTACGGCCCTTTGTGATTTCACTTTGAGATTATCTCACACGTTGCCAAAAAAAAAACCGATCCTTGGATGCAGGTGCACAACTGATGCCAAGCTGCAGGGCAATGCATTTGTTATCCGTATGCCTTTGATGAAATGGAAATAAAACTGGTGTACAGATGAAAACAATACATCCATACATACATAACTGACCAGATTAGTTCATCTAAAACAAAGAGGTGTTGTAGTTTATTAATGGAAAAGCACCTGTGTGTGACAGTTGGTTCTATCTGGTCTTGACTGGTTGTCTGCCACTTCTGTCCTGTGGGTGGAGTTTGCAAGCTGCACTCTCCGTTGTACTTGCCACAACTTGAACAACTCCTCCGCACAGAAGCCACTAAACTTCATAATCAGAAACACTCATTAGCTGTGTCAGATTGCTGGTGAGGCTTTTAATACTTCACATGGGAGTGAGCGCTCTTAGGAGAGTGCACTGAAACAGAGCGTCAATCATTACAGTAGTGTGAGTGTGTATACTGTATATGTGTGTTATTTATATCATGTTGAGATATATAATACAATTTCTTGCTGGAATATCAAACCTTCTCCCAAGGACAAAAGACACATCTCAGTAAACACGCATTCAACCGCCAAAGCTGTGCACTTCATGAATATTAAATCAGACACTTTGAATCCTACCTCTTTGGTGTTAGGAGGCCCTAGTCTGGATTCTTACCATTTGCTGTGATTTATTCGCAGGTGCATGTGTCTCTTTGATGTGTTGAGCTGAGAGGTTTTGCACCTGTTAGAGGAAAAAAAAGCTTTGAAAACAAGAGGTGGATTTGCCAGACAGTCAAAATAACAGCAAGAAGGAAGATATGTGTTGCTATGGTACATTGTGTGTGTGTGTGTGTGTGTGTGTGTGTGTGTGTGTGTGTGTGTGTGTGTGTGTGTGTGTGTGTGTGTGTGTGTGTGTGTGTGTGTGTGAGAGAGAGAGAGAGAGAGAGAGAGAGAGAGAGAGAGAGAGTCTTCTTTTCAATAAAGGCTGCTGTGCTGTTTTGACATTTTCTATTGACTGTACAGCAGAATCACTTTTGTCAAACAAAATCTACCTTTTTTTCTTTTCGTGTCAGTTTTGGCATCTGTTCTGATGTTATAAAGTTGTGCATTTTGCATTTAATCCATTACCTATTTATTAAAGATGTTACTTAAAAAGAGAGTTGCCATGGCAATCCTGCAGTTAAAGTCACATATCTCAAAGATTTTTTATTTCTGTTTATTCTTTTGCCAATTATAGCATAACTAATGTCTCGCTGCCCCGATTTCTTTTGATTTTTTCCCCCTTCTCTTCTCAAGGCTCACAGTATGACTTCTCCTTACGTCTAACATTTCATCTTGTTCAAATATTCAGCATCCTGCCTAAATAACAACGTCAATACAAAGTCCAAAGTCTAGCCTTTAAGAGGAAGAGTTGCCTCCCTTTAGGCTTGGCTGAACTACCTGACTGCAAGGCTACTTCCCATCTACTGACAGACCAGTTGCAATACTTCCAATTCCCTGGCAGTCTCTTTATTCGGGCAGCCAGTTGGTTAGTGTCCCCTGCGGCAGGCTAGTGGTCCTTGTTCCAGTAATGGTCTGGGGCCCTCCAGAGTCTGAGGGTGATGATAAAGGTGGCTGGCTATCTCGTTTCCACAGAGGACAAGATAACATCCTGAGAACATTCCCATCACTCGAGGAGTTTGTTCAGTGGAGATAAGAGCTCCCCTGCTAAACCTCAGCTTTCAAGCTCTGTGGGTGTGTATTTGTGTGTCATTGCACTGTACGTATGGAGTAATTGGGGGCTTGTTAGCTACAGTCCTGCTCAGGCCTGCTTCCCATATTGCAACTGTGAGGTCCGCCTGGCATTGTGGTGTTGAGCAACACTGCAGAAACACTGCCTCAGAAGATCAGACCTATCCTTGCACTAAATCACATCGCTCCATGTATTTTTCAAACCTCCGACACAGTTTGCATGCTAATTTGTGTGTAGGTGGTGAGTATAATTACATTAGGCTTGTTGTAAACAAAGACCTACAAGCTGCAGTCTGTTCAAGTATCCCACCCGAGAGTTTATACAAGGATGGATGAATTTATCATGCATAGTTTGTGTAAAGAAAATCCCAGACCACCAGTTTGTTACAGTAGCAGTTGAAGCTGTCAAGAAACAAACTGTGCTAAACTATATTGAAAAATATTGATTAGTTTCATGTANGAAGCTGTCAAGAAACAAACTGTGCTAAACTATATTGAAAAAGATTGATTAGTTTCATGTATATTATGAAATTCCTTTTAAATACTGTGTTTTTTAAAAAAAAAAAAAAGTAGAATTAGTTGCTTGGTTTCCTGATCCTGTGTTTAATNTAAAAAAAAAAAAAAGTAGAATTAGTTGCTTGGTTTCCTGATCCTGTGTTTAACTATACATTTAGAGTAAAGGGCAAAAATACAGAGAAACCTTAAGAAACACACTTCTTAGCTCAGACAGTGAGGCTTCATTTTGACTTACCACTTTTGTATGATGTTACCAACTATTTCATCACTACTTACAGTAAAAAGCTCCACCTCTTAGTTTCAACCACTCTGCTCTATAATGTCAGCATCGCAGCATTTTAATCTCATTAGGTAAAATCGATGTTCCAATTGTTATATCAGGAGCTGGACTGCACACATCTTTCACGTCTCTCATTTAAGCAAAAGGTGTTTAGGAATCTGATGAAAAATATTATCATCAAGCAAACATTTTTTTTTCTACATAGTACTCAAATTAGAAGCAACACCTCTGGTAACTTAGTGCAATCGATTTGTTTCTTTTGATTGGTATTTTGCGTACTCATAGGATAGCTACTGTTGTTAAGTGATCAATATATATGGCAGTTTATGTTTTCAGCATTGGAAAGTGTTTCAGTACCTCCATTTACTGGTGTAGGAGGAAGTAAAAACATCCACAACATGTCTAATGAACTGTTTTCTCACTTATTCTCCAGTCAAAGGGATACATTTGCCTCATTTGCATTATATTGGAGGCATGACTATAAGGAAATGAAGGTATTCCAGTGTCTTTTCAAGGCTGCTATGAATGTGTCAGAGGTCTTAATGTGGTGGAACATAATTAGATGTGAGTGTAGGCTTTGTATTAATCATATTGTACCATCACAAAGGCAAAGACTGCTACTGCTGTACATGCACTTACAGTGGAGGAGGTACAAACAGTACAATGGCACATTCTTTAACAATCTGACATTATCAAATTTAAATTACACTCCCATGAGCTGCTCATTACAATATCCCATATGTAGAGTGTGTCAGAAATTGTTAAATTCTCAATTTAACATGATATCCACTTCTTAGCTGCTGCTAATCAGAAGTGCTCTGTGGTGATGTTGCAGTTAAATTAGCTTCACTTTCCTTTCTCAACAAGGAGAGAAAATGTGAAATTATATGAAATGTTAATTTACAACCATAAGTGAGGTCTCTGGGTTATCGGTTGTTATTTATACTGCATTATTTTCAAATCTAAAAGATTATTTGAGGGGATAAAAAATTGGATGGATGGGTGAATGGCAGTTTATTTTGATGTAAAAAAAAAATTGGCCTACGTGCTACAGTACATGTTATAATACACATTGCAGGAACAAGTGAAAGGAAATGATGATTTAAGCATGAGAGAGTGATTCAAGGTTGCTGTGAAATATTCATTCAAATGAGGTAAAGAGTGGTGCAGCATAAGAATAACCCGTCTTTAAAGATTAACATAACCCTTGGAGGTGTTATTGTATCCCCGTAACCAAGTCAAGACTTCAGCAGGTGCAGAACAGCTCTCTCTCTCTGTGAGTTACTGCATTAAGTCCCTCAAATTTAGTAGCACAATCATGAGCCTCCTGTTCACTCTCTGGAGTAGAAGAATCGCTTTGCATTTTAAAAAGGTCAAACACTCAGATCTCTGCCAGGAGGAATTGAGGGAAGAAATAATGTCTCTCTGCAGAAATATGCAGTCGCACACTACTGATCCTCTCAAATACCTACTGTACAGTGAACAGATTAGAGGTGTGTGTGTCGACTGTCATCCTTTAACAACTACTGTATAAACAAAAGCAAATCATAACATCTTACCATAATGTAGTGAATGTTTTAATAATCTACGGGGCTGCATTGATTAAGCATAACCAGATTCTTATGTAAATGTATGTTATAATAAAAGCATGTTACATGATTCCACATTTCAAAGCAAAAAAATATATTCCAATGAGAAATAGCAGAGACAGATAATACCTGGGCATATTTGCTTCCACAGTAAGATGCATTACGAAGTGACCCAGAATGAAACTGTATAATTACCAAACACAGCCTTTTGTTAAATCAAATCTATAACAATAAAGCAGATTTTAAGACAAATTTTACATTCAAAATGGAAAAAGAGGAAAATAATAATTCTTTCACATAACTAATGAATTTTAGCAAATGTAGGGGAGACCGGGGACAGTTGTAACATTTTTTGACATTTCTGTCTGTATCTTAAAGCTCTTTTAAGCCAGCGTATTCAAACTGTGACACAAACTAGTTACAAGTGTCTACTATCAAATAGCATAGCTGTTAACCTCTGCAGCACAAACAGAAAAGGCATGGTTTAGTCTCACACACAAGGAGTGAAATGTTACAATTTACCCCAAAGTCTGGGTTAGTTGTAACACACCCTAGGGTGAGATGTAACATTGTAAAATACACCAGGGTGAGATCTAACAGTGTAAAATTAAAAAAAGTGGATTTTGCAAGTTTTTTATTGATCACTTGGATTAATGTTTAACATAACTGGTGTGTTTGTGCATATGTGCGTGTGCATGTGTGTATCTGCATGTGTGTGCGTGCCAAGAATGTTTCTTACTGTTAATCATTATAGGAACAGATATTAATTAATAAAACTAATAATAATAAAAAATAATAATAATAAAACTGAATAAAATCTGAAAATGTATACCATGAACATTAATGTATGTGTGCCAAGCATGTTTCTTACTGTTAATCACTATAGTAACAGATATTTTAACACAATAAAACTGAACAAAAATGTGCCCTATGCTGAGTCATCCCCAGTCAGTGTTTCACTTCCAACACCTAGACATACTGAAATTCTAAGAAAACATATAGATGCACATTTGTCAATGTTGTTACAACTGACCCAGACTCTAGTTTCGACAAAAAAATATAAAATATAATACTTTCATACTTCAAATTTAGTTCTTTCCCTCCAAAGCAGTTTGGGTGTGACACATGCTGCTACCTCTCGACATATGAAAGAAAGTAAATGATACTCATAACTTGTTCCTGATTAGTGTTACAACTGACCCTGGTCTCCTCTACATTATATAATATATTTCATGATACATGCCACTTTATGTCATGAAATAATGCACTTACTGTACTACTTCATGAACTTGGTTATTCATTGTTAGATTCTGACTTATTGGCTAGGTCATATTTCTGAGGCTTTTGTAATCTATTTGCAAAAAAAAAAAAAAATGTAGACAGATACAACCTCATGGCAAAGACTCAAATAATCTCCTCTGTCTCTTCCTCTTCTGGTCATCCATCCTCTCTCCTGCCATTGCAAACATATGCTTCTGTTAGTGTCCCCTGTTGGCTGGTGTCGGTCTTTGGAGTGTTTGGGTTCATGCCCGGTAGTTACATTTTGCTGGAGACAAAATGACCACAGGGAAAGATCCTCTCAGGACAGGGCCAAGAGCCCCCAGGCCTAGGACCACACACACACACACACACACNCACACACACACACACACACACACACACACACACACACACACACACAGGATGCAGAAGCTACAGCAGGACACAGAAAGGATGGTCTATAAGTGATTCATCTATTTCTATTCTTTTTCTATTAATTCCTCATCCTAGTCTTTCTGGGATCTTCATTCAAAGACTCAGAATTGCTGAGAATGCTGAAAAAGTACGAAGACACTGAAGTGACCAGGAAATCCAAAGATGCTCTCCGCCATCTGTGCTGTTATATGGCCGGCACTACTGTGTGAATGAATAGAGTGTCCACAACCCACTCTACTGCTGAGACTGGAACCAAAAAAAGGGAGAATATACACAAGATTGCATGTTTTAAGCATGACATCAAGGCACAGCTGCAGTGGCTGCTATCTGCACCAGTGGCATGCAGAGGAAGATTGAACATGCAGCTGAACTATGAAATATCTATCACGATCCCTGAGCATCTAAATCTTAGCGCACATTTTTTGGATCTGTGGATTTTGTAGCTGTAGTTGTAGCTTAGATATATAAATCATTCCTCCAACCATTTATTTATTTAGTGGCAAAAGTAGTGTCCTAAATTGACTTTTTGACTCACCTGCCAAAAGTACGAGGGGGAAAAAAAAACAAAAAACAAAAATTGCACCAGCCAAGCAAATTTTTTACCGGTTAAAAAATTAGTTTTAAAGGTTAGTTTACTCCTTGTAAATGTCACCACATAATAGCTATCAGGGACAGACCGAAACAATAATTCAGGCCAGGAATTTGACTCCATCTCACGCCACTCTGTTCATGAAAACCACCAGACTGCTAATTTAACATGCTAACTCTACTTGATGATGTAACAAGTATACTAGCAAGGACAAAAAGAATGCAATATGGTGAAATATGCAAGATTTGTTACACTCACTAGCTACAAGAGTGGTAATCTATTGAATGGCTGGTAAAAATTTTAACATTCACTAGATCAATGGACAAACCCATTGCAGCTCAAACTGAAATGAAAATTTGGCAGTGCTGTTATATTTATGTGTCAAGCATTTTAAAGGTATCAAAAAAAGGACACACGCCCACATTTACTGAAAATGAACATAAGTTACAACTATGCGGAGAGAACCCACATCTTTCAGCCCTTTGTGGATTGGTCTGGGTATTTGCTATTCTTTTTGTTCATTTGACTGGTCCATCAGTTTTAAATGTAAAAGGCACATTTTCACTGGAGGCGGTCACACTAGCTGTTTCATGTCTACTGTATTGTAAGTTGGTGCTAAGTGGAGATTCATCACTAAATTAAATTAGTCTCTTACACAGGCATTAGTTGTTAGTTAATATTTATTTCTACAAACAGCAACCTTGAACTGTCTGACATCAACTGATAAAACGATTGTTAGCCTGCTAATATGAACCCTTTAGATTGAAGACACTGAATAAAAAAATCTTACATGATACTTTATCAAACTGCTGTAATACATTTTGTTTTACAATTAACAATACACAAAAAAAATCCTCAAATTAATAAACATAAATGCCCACCAGCGTAACATTAATCAAACATTTTTATATTTGCTCTACTTTAATACTATTGACTCTCTAAAGCACATATCTATAGTAGTTTACATAAAAATTAAATGAATACCTCCAAGTAGACAGTTAAGTTGAATATAGTGTTTGGCCCCTGAAACAGTTGTAAAGGTGAAACTCCATTCAGTAAAGTTTGAAAAAAGTTATTTT
>JANJYP010016452.1:0-13208 GCA_024605115.1 Rastrelliger brachysoma | reverse complement strand
TCAGTTCTCTTATGGATAGGGCACTAGAAAGCCAGGCTCCCCGGCTGCAGTCAGACAGATGCAGACTGGTGGGCGCCTCATCGCTAACTGCCTGTAGACAGACACACAAGTACCAACTACAGCGTTATAAACGAAGTGTGGTGACTGCAAGAGTGATGTGGATGTGTGCCTGAGTCCACTTCCCTGGCCTCTGACCCACCATCAATGTGTTTACATCCTATATCATGAGTCAGAACTTGTGAATGAAAAAAAACATACTGCGTAGGATTCATCAGCATGTATGCATAATTTATTGGCATAATGGTTTATTTGTTGTTTGTACTTATTCAGTTTCATAAAAATACATCTGCAGAAATGAATGGAGGCATTCAATGGAGCCCTTTCTTGCAGAGCATTAAATGAAAAGATTGATACTAACCTTGCATGTGACGAATATATAAAGCTAGCACATGGTCCGCTTAGCTTGGCTAAAAGACTAAAGACATTTTTACACGTCAATGTTTTTATGGATAAAAAAAGTTGTAATATAACCCTAATTTGTAAGTTTTGTTACCACTGAACAAAACTAAATTAGTAGTGTCTTGATGTTTCCGATATTTAAACTAAGCTAAAATAATTAGCTGCTTGCTGTAGCTTTATATGTAGGCTACCACACAGACATATCTCTCTAAAAAAGCAAATGTCTTTTGTTAAAATGTTAAACTACTCCATTTTGACATATATTATAAAGTCAAACACTTGAAAAATATCACTAGACAGATTTGAAACTCTTCTTCAATTAAAACTATGTTGCAAGAGATGATGACTTTGTACACTGCAGTGGAAGTGAAATGTAGTGGTTATTGTATGTGCTTTACATATTACTTGATATGTGATTGTGAATATGAAGCTGATGTTGTGTTCTGTTTGTACAGTAGGTTAGACGTACATGGATGGATGAACGAATGGATAAAGTTTCATTAAATAGTTGCCTTGAAGTAAGTAGCTTCAAAAAACATAAAAGCAACATGTAAAGACTATTGGAATATGATGTGTATATTGACATAGAAAGTTAATATGTGGGTATCAGCACTAATTTTATTCTGTACAAAGTCCTCCTATTTTGGAAACGATGAGCCTGACATAAAGTATCAGCTTATATTAGCGTGGGTTGCCAATGTATTAGCTCACATAATTACTACTAAAGGAGATTACAATACAGAACCTGAATAGACAGCACATACTTCATGTCTGAGGGGTTTTCCCCTCTGCTACATCTCTATTGGTCTGTTGGTATACTCTGTCTGTACTGTCTTGTTGAGACATCTCTCAAGACATTTCAGATGATGAAAGACGGCATCAGTTCCACAAGATGAATAATTAACCAGTTATTTTTACCCCTTTGGGACAGGAAGCAACTGCCAGTGTGTGTGCAGACAGGTGAGAGCATTGCTGACTGTATAAACGATGGCATTGAGTCAGAGGATCTCATGGTTTCACAGGCATGCAGCCAAGCTTGTTAATAAAATGCTCTAGTAGAGATTCCTCTGCATTCAGAGCACTCTCAAATTTAAATAATTTAAATACAGAGGTATTGTAAAGTTTATCTTACATCTCCGCTGCTGTTCTTGCATATTGCATCATTATAAGCATCAGTTAGAAGGCTAAAGAATGTTTTCCATTGTTGGGTTCCTAACAAAGCCTTCAATGTTTAGGACAAGTTGCCATAAGCTTGATGGACAAGGACATGCAAAGCAAGCACTTTCCTTTGACCACAATGTCAAATTGCAATGATATTCAAATTAAATCTGTCACAGAACCTTAAATCAGATTTGAGACATTGTACTCTATGATGGAGAAATTGAACCTACTAGGCTACAAGCTTCTGAATTATGCACATAGTTCAATTCTCCTTGGTGCTATAGATGCAAGATATAGGTGCAGGCCTATTTCCCTTCTTCTCTCTAGGCTAATGGATGAAGAAGTAACAGGTAAAAATGACCAAAGCAGAACAGAGGCACTCAGCTGTTTTTAATTATATATATCTTACATCCCATGTCAAAATAACCCCACTGTGCATTCCCTGTATCGATATATGCTGGACACTATTTACAGACATAGAGCTCCATTCCCTTGGTTAGAGGGGGAGGGTGTCCAACCTTAAACCAGAGCAACTCAGCTGGGAACACTGAAAGTACCAACATCAGGTATTTTCAGCTTTTCTTCCATCTAAACCATAAATAAACCTTGTTCATTCCAGAGTCACAGGGTACAAGCTGCATGTCACAGCTGTTGGAATAGCCGTGTCTCTTTTGTAAGGCTTTTAGTGTAGGTGGTGTGTTTATCCCACCGGTCACGCTGAGGCAGCCACCATGGGGCCTCAGCCCTCCTCGCTGAGTGTTGGCTGAGTTTGCCCACGCTCTGCTCTCCACTGTGAGCTGTCTGTCTCTCCCAGTACTCAGGCTGTCAAATATCTTCACAGGAAAAATAAAGGAAGAGGGGATGGGCCGAGAGGGGACATAATTTTCACTAAATTACAGAGCAGGTATGACCCTCACACATTTTTTTTCTGGCCTCCAGAAAATGATGAGGTAAGTCTGACACCTTGACTAACCATTAAAGGGCGGACGTAAAGGCTCCCATGTAATTTCATGAAATAGTCCATTCCAGTGCTAACGTTTGCATTCAGATTTGCATACCTGTATGCCTGTTATTCTCACGCTGTATAAGCACATTATGTTGATGGGCATATATAGCAGTGTAGTTTTATTAGGCTGTGATATACCATTCAATATTGTCACTGGATCATTAGGTTCAGGTGAATGTCCTTTTTTACTGTGTTGTCTGTAACTTTCCTCTCTCTTTGGTTTTATCTCAGTGTTCATTAAATATAAACAGGAGTGATGACAGATGAGACCATGACATTAAGCAGCAGTGAGGCACATCATTTTCACACCTACAAAAATCTTAATCGTCCAACACTGTCATATCTTAAAAGAGCTCATAGGAGGTAAAACCTTCAGTGATCAAGCTCATCTCCTGTGGGACCATATTTCAGTTTGGGTCCTGAAAGCAGACACCCTCCACGTTTAAAAACCTTTCTTTTTCATAAAGCTTATAGTTAGCCCCTACTTATGCTGCCAAAGGCTTAGACCATTAAACTTCGTATGATGCACTGAGCTCCTTTCTCCTACTTTCTCTATCTGTACATCTTCATTGTCCATTAATGCATGCAACTAACCTGGCATCTTCTTCTTATTGCTGTTATTTTTATTGTTGTTGCTGTGCCTCTCTCTTCCTGCTTCCTTCTTACTCTCTCAACCCATCCAGTCAAGGCAGATGGCCACCCACATAAAGCCCAGTTTTGCTTGAGGGTTCTTCCCATTAAAATGTTTTTCCTTGCCTCTGTCACCAAATGCTTGCTCATGGGGGACTGTTGGGTCTCTGTAAATAAATAAAGAGTACAGGCTAGACCTGCTTTATGTGAAAACTGCCCTGAGATAACTTCTGTTGTAATTTGGCGCTATATAAATAAAATTGACTTGAATTGACTGCCTTCCAAAGTAGCTACGCACCATCTGCTCGCTGTATTTGTGTGTTGCTACAAAGACAATAACAAGGTATGTAAGGAGGACGGTTAAACGTCAACATGCACCCATGAGTGCAGCTTAACATTTCTTCCACATAACATTATCATTGGTGAAGCAGCTGTAGATATCCGTCCCACTGCTTAGCCAGTAAGATGGATCTCCTGCACTTCACTGACAGCAGATATTCCATTATATCAACCGGCAGTCACCGTCTCCTCCCCTGAATTATCGTCAGTGCTGTTACTTGCCTCAGCACCAAATTGGCTTAGCCAGTAAATGAAGGATTTGAATAATACATTCCACCTATCTTCCTCCTTTTCATCTCCACCCGAACAGTCTGGACTTCATTAGGTGACATTATCTCTAGTTTCTCTAGATTTAAATACAGCCCTATATAATGCACAGCGAATCAAAGTATCTGATATCAAAAGCATTTTGGGATTTTATAATTCAAAATATTTAAAAAAGTGGTGCTAGTAGTGCTATCGGGCTCATTTTCTCTGTTAGTCTCAAACCCTACAAAGTGTGAGACTAATGTAAACCTACATTGACTAGAATAAAGCTTGATGTGTCCTGAGAAGCTGAAATGATATGTGCAGTTGTAATTATGGTTACGTCCAGTCATTAAACACAATAAAAAGGCAATTACTTGCTGTTAGCTTGACTATATAGTCATCAGTTCCTACTATAGTTTTGTAAAGGGTAAAATATTAATCATTCTGAGATATTGATAACATCTAAAAGTAATATTTTATTGTAAGGAACAGTATTGTAAATAGTTTATAGTAAAGTATTAATTGGTATTACACTTGTATGGTAAATATGTTAAAAAAAATGTGTATGTAATCATAGCATATTTGTGCCTATAAATGGTATAAGGTCTATTTGAGATGCGTTCTCTGACTTTGCTTAGTCATTTCTTAATAGAAACTAAAAATCCAGAAACAGAATGATTGCACCTCATTCTTGACTTTAGTATTGCTTCATACAATGTACAATGTTACTCAAAACATGTACAGTCTATTATTTAGTGGCAGGTTGCATGCTGTGCTGGTACCTGCTTTGACAGGGCAATCATGTTGAACTTAATGTGCAGCTTTGAGATAAAAACCCTTGAAAGCATCAATTTAACTGAAACGGCAGAAACGCCAGTCAGATGCAAAATGATGAAGCAATGAGAATGTTATATATTTCAATGCAAACTAATTTATTACCACCTTGAATTAGTAGCAGTAAATATATCTGTTATATAATATGAAAAAAAAAATCTCAGCAATGCTGTGTTGGTAACACCAGTAGCAAGGTGACATGACACCACTTGGCTTTACCTCAAACTTATTCCCTTACACACTTGCCCTACCACTACACATCATAAATCATTACTACGTTATGAACAGTTCTATCCACTGGGAATCAAACCTCATACCTGGGTGATAAAGCGGTCTTGCTCCCAAGGTAAATTCAGCTGGTGATCTTCAATATGAAAGCCCATCAAGCCCACCCCATCTGCTGTGCTCTGAAAGGCAGCATCCTTGTGTTGCATCTGAATAAACAACAGAAAAAAAGCAATTAAAATGAAGCCTGCACCTATGAGCCTTCTATAAGAAATATTTCACATGCTAGAGTTAAAGCAGAAGCGCTGTCATTTGTCAGATTTCTTGCAGTTTTAGACGCTCAAAAGAAGAAAGTAACCTTTGGCTATGACCTGTTCTTTTTTATTGTGCCAGCTGATGTATCAGCTGGGTCCTGATATCTTTATTTTCTTTGGAATTCGCGGTGGCATACAGTGGCAGCACAATGCTCAAAGGCTACAATGTTGGTATAGGGTCACGTATCAGGCTTGCCCTGGGGTTGTGAAGATATTAGGGAGCATGATACAGTGTGTCTATCATTCTGCAGTGCCATGACTTCCTGGGCCAGTCTGTCCATTTCCACATTTCACAGCTCCAACATGACTGCTGCAATGAGACAAGGCATTGCAGCGTCTGTGCCAAGTCCTCACACAACCACTTGCTCCCTCTCACAGTAGAGCATCTGCAGCCTGGCTGCCGCTTCCCGACTTGCTCGGGTCATCCCAAAGACTACGTCATTACAGAGGACATCAGGCTGCACTCTCCATAAATTAAATCGGGAACTGCATTTACACAGGGACAGAGAATCTGGGTTTAACCCTTGAGGCACAGGTTAGATTTTTCCAGAGCAATATCTAAGAAAGGAAATTTCTGTTTTTTTTTTTTTTTTTTACTTCTTAACAAAGCCAGAATACGATTTTACTATACAGATACATTGCTGTGACTTCTGCAGCAGCTTTAACCCTGCATTAGTCAAATTGGTTTGTACATTTTCCTATATTTACATGTGGGATACAAATAAAGAAATACAAAGAAACTTGGACATGTTCATTCAATCTCCTACTTCAAGAAAACCTACTTTTTAAAATTCCTTTACTGTATCACACTGCAGGTCTGTATGGGTGGGAATTTGTATTCAGCAAGTTCTTGTATTCAATAATTCATCATTGATGTGTATTGATTTGCTATCACAGGGACCAAGGGTTGACCTCTTCAGTGAAATATGGTCTACTTCAATAGCTGTCAGGACTCCTCCACCCCTCCTGAAATTTACAGACCACAAACCGTCACAACGTGGCAGTTTTTATTTGTCTAATGGGACTCGTTAATGGTTTCCATTTACTATGTTGTGCATGTACGTCAAGGTACAACTGCCTGCTAACAAAACATGTGAAACAATGTAAATATGACAAATACACTCAGGTAATATCATAGGAAATGTTCTCAGACACAGTACTGCTCCCTAAGGACGTGTTTTAAAAGTTAAGAAATCATCAAATAATATAATATGGACGTATCAAGCGCTTCTTTTGATTATTTGAAGAGCCCCCTGTTGGTCGGGCTGAAATGGACCCTTGTGTGGAGAAAAATTATCTTCTTCCATGCGATGCCAAATTAAATATACCACCAACCAGACTGTGAAATTGTGCAATTCAAAACCATTTCCAGCGCAGTGGTGCAGCCCATACTTCTAAAAAAGATGGAAAAGTTTGCTCATGGATAGGCTGTTCAATTTTTAAACCCCGTGTGACGTCGTTGATAGTTTTCACACCAACTGTATTCATGTAATGAAACTAATCAGCTTTTTTTTTTTTTTTCAAGAAAAGACGGACTATCACGCGTTTTCACTTCTGTCGGTGGAGTTGCCGTAACCCTCCCGGCATCCGTGTTGAGCCCGCCACCATTTATAGCCTCTCAGTGACAAACAATCTTATTATGAGATTTAAACTTTGCCTCGGCTAGACTGGAGGATCAACATGCGCTCCTCTCGCACTTATTCCTCGCAGTTTCCCAACTAATACAGTGATACCAACCTACATTCACCCGCCTCCTATGAATGTAGTTAAACGCCGGTGTCAGCTCTCGGTGTATAATAGAAAAACCCAAGCAGGGCTCCGGGTCTGTTCAGCATACATAAAGGCGAGCGGTGAGAGGAGCTCAACCCTGAATTAAATCACTCACGGCTAAATGGATCTTTGAGACTCTCCCTCGACGCAGTCAGTCGCTGCTTTTTGCGTCTTCAGATCGAAAGCAGACAACTGGGATTTTTTTTTCTCTCTCTCTCTCTTTAAATTCCTTATTATATAACAAAATATCTCCTCTTTGAAAATGTCTTGTGTTCGTGGTGGCATACAGTAAAGCGACCGGCTTTGTATCGGGGAGAAGCTCTTGCTCCGCGATCGTCAAGCAGGTAAGCTGAGCTGGATATTTTGACTTTAATTTCGCAGTTTACACACTACATGCACTTTGCTTTCATCGCATTCACACTGGTTATGAGAAAAAGGCAACAAATATTACTGCTTTACTTTACAGTAGCCTTTTAATACGGGTATTGTGCATAAACTGTGTGGTCATGTTCAGTAACTCTTATCTTACAAAGCACATATACATCTGACAAAATGCAGAGCTTAACTTGAACACCGGCAAGCTGAAGTCGGCGTATTTTTTAACGGGACAATGAGTCACTTCTTTGCTTTGTCTGCGATGAATAACATCACAACCATTAACTTTCTCTATCCTAACGCTGATTAATCTCAATATTTATTCGCCTAAATGGTGGTGCGTTTAAATACATAACGGATTTGCGTTATTCCTGCAAGCACCCCCCACCTGATCACAGCTCCGGTGAAAAGTAGCCGGTACTTTGCAACTGTGAATCTCCAGTAAAGCCGCCCGCTAGAGATGTCGCTTCAGCACCACGGACAGCTCCTGGGCCGCCTCAGTGCGCCAGTGAAGCCTCAACTTTGTACCAGAGAATAAAGACACGGAGCATGATATTAATATGTATCTAAATGAGAACTATATGAAGGTTTACTTTGTTTAAAAATAAGTTGTTTAAAATGCTTCCCTGTTACCGTGTAGGCCTACCCAGCCTACACCACAGTCACTAAATGACAAGCCAGTTTGTCCAATCTGCACATGAAGCTTTTAAGACACCTTACGACACAACGCCCTGCATTAAGTCATGACAAATGATGTGATTTTGACACAAATATTAAATGTATAGTGTTTTTTGCAAGCCTCAACTCATTCTGCTGTCATTACACAGGCTTGTACTTACAGTAGCCCTGTGCAGCCTCACTCAGATTAGCTGAGGATTTTGCTGCGTCTGTGCCATCTGTCTGGGAAATGCATACTATATAGGCTACTGCACGCTAGGCTAGAAGTGTTGAGTTATTTGACACAAACATTGATATGGATTGATTTCTTCTTCTTTTTTTTTTCTTTTTAGTCAGCAGAGGGCTAATTTCCAAAGATGTTTAGCCAGCTATATAAAGTCTTTCACACAAATGAATACTCCCTGAATTCAAGGTCTCTGGGGAGAAAGAGGTGGTGGTAGGAGGAGGGGGGGGGTTAAAAATGCTGAAACAATGCCAGGTTTAATGTGACCTGCACCTGCATTCACACAACAGCCAGAGAAATGACAAGCCCATAGGAACAATTCACTGGCGTTCCACTCAGCTACACTGTGGACTGTAGGTGCAGGAGTGCTGTATCATCCCTGCTTTGGTTAAAGAATGTCTTACTGTCCTGGTGACATTTAAAAGGGAGGAAAGCATTTAGGATATGACGCTTAAACAATCTGTCTTGTGACACTAAACTGCAGGCATTGTGTTACTTGACGGTGATTGCTCTTGTTCCAGTCATTGCATATAGAAGATCAGCCCTAGCTCAGCCTGTACCATCAGTGTGAATCATCACAGTATCTCACTTCTCCCAACTTTTAACGTCGAGAGTTATGACGGTTTCTAAACAGCTTCGTTTTGCTGCTGTTGCTAAAGCTGCCTCTCGCATTAGCCTTCACATCTCCCTTTTCCTGTCCCCGTCTCCCTTATCTTGATTATGCAGCTGGATGATTGAGTCAGCTATTTTGTATGCAAGTTGCCTGCTATCGGTTCTTTGTGGTGGAGAGAGAGAGAGAGAGAAAGATCGTGCTGAGGATACTGAGAGAGAATTACAGCTTCTCATGACGGTGAGGAGTGGAAACGACGAGGCTGCCCCGTTCGATAAATTCCTGTTTGAAAGAGGCAGATATCCTGGGGGTGGGGAGGGGACAACGGTTTTGGGAATGTGACCAACCTTTCTAAATGGAAATGGCAACACACATTACAGTTATCTATGGCTCTATGCTGCTGATGACCGGAATTGAAGCATCTCAACTCTTTCCTACCAAGTTAGTCTATTAATCTATTTCCTCTGAAATGAGAAAGATTGAACTCATGCTGTAATGTGTATGTATATCTTTAGTCATGTTGAACTATTGTGAGCTCACAAAAACCTAGAATACTGACATATGTTGAATAGAATTATGGTTGAATGATGACTGCATATGCAATCTCTTTTATTATATTATGTTTTAATCTATCCTGTGTTGCTGATCCTGTAGAGTGTAGTACTTATGGTATGTGTGTGTGTGTGTGTGTGTGTGTGTGTGTGTGTGTGTGTGTGTGTGTGTGTGTGTGTGTGTGTGTGTGTGTGTGTGTGTGTGTGTCACAGCAAAAACTTTCTACATCTAGTGTAAATATTAGTTGTTTTTTTTTTTCACACTGCTGTCACGTTGTAGAGAAGTTACCGAGGCTTGGCCGCTGTACGTTCAAGCGTCAGTGCTGTTGTTATATGGTTAACAATGTGGAAAGTGTAATCAAAGGGACCAGTGCTGTGAAACATATGGTACAACAGCATGCAGTATTTCAGTTTGAGCTTCCCAGAGTTCTACAACCGTAAAATTCAAACGGTGGCTTCCTGAGCTGTGGCTAGTTACGTGCCATTTTACAAGAGCTGTTGCGCCTCAGTCTCAAGTGTCCCATGTGATACTCACCTGTTTTATAAGCAGAACAATGAACTCTTTTACCTGGACGTGAAATGAGTCACAAAGGGAACACAAAAGAAAGGAAGGAAAGATGTGATTTCTTTAGTAACTGTGCTTATTGTCTAGATTATATTGTAGATAGTTATTTTATGTTTAAAGAGGCAAAACCAAAGTATTTTGGTTATGCAAATGAACAGAACATTACATTCATAAAAATATGAACTATTTCACATAAAAGATAGAAATGTAATTTACTTTTAATAGAAAGTAACTTATGAAATACAAAATGGCAGTGTTCATTGAGTTGTTAGTTTGACAGTAGAGAAGCTACCCATCGCTCACAATTAATGGATCACACATGTATGTAACTTTATTTCAATTTCTATTTTTCCACTGGTCAGACTTGTGAAGAGCTCTCTGTGCTGAAGGACAGGTCCATCATTGACACTGTCAGGGTTGCGCCTCAGGACAACAGACATGAAAAGGAAATGTTATTGACAGTAACTTTAACATTCAGGAAGGAGGGCAATTAGTTGAGGTTTTCCAATATCTAATAAAGGCTGTAACTAGCAGATAAGGCTAGAAGTACAAAAACTGCTGCCCTCCTTAAATGCAGATGCCTGGGGCACATTTTATTTAGCCGCTGCAAAACAAAGATGCAAATTTGCTGAGATGGTATCTCCTAGAAAGCATGGGAAAAAAATCCCAAAAAACATTAGCAAACTTCACCTTGAATCAGCAGCTCATGAGTCATTAACTGCACATTGCATTTACAGAGCTGCAGTCTGGTCTCATCTCAGGAAAGAAAGTATTTGAGTTTACTCAGGGGAGTTTATTGAAAGTGGCAGCGATGGCCCTTTGGATTCCAGCTGCGTTTAAAGGAAAAGAAAACATGGCAGATGTGAGCATTATTGTTCAGTACTTTTATTTCCTACTTACTAACATTTTATGTGCTGATTACAGCTCAGTAGTAATTGAAATGACGACCATTTAAAACGCGATAAGCCCACAGAGCTGAGGGGAATGTATGTTCATTAGAGAAAAGCTGGAGACAGTCAAGTTGACAGTCAGTCTACTGTACTATTGACAGATTGCAGGGATCAACCCGGAGATGTAGGGATTCACTTGAGGGTGTGAATCAGTCATAATTAATTTAGGAGTGCAAAAAAATTAATCCACGCAAGTGCCAGAAATGCTTCTATGTAGTTTCCACAGCCACCTGCTGGCTGTCTTGTGATAGACGAAGCCCTTTACTGAACAAGCTTCACGAAAAGGCAGAGTGAGGCACACTGAACATTGCTCTGTCTCTTCCTTGCCATCTCCTCTACAAAGTATTTAGATGCTGGTATGCAAAACACTGTGGCAGCGTATCTGCAAGCACTGGTTCTCCTTGATGAATATGCTGTACATGAGAGCCCATTAAAACTGGCGATACATAACAGTTCTGTCAAAGCTCATTTCAGAAGCAAGACGTGTGTGTTTGGTTACTTGGTGAGTGTGTGTGTGTGTGTGTGTGTGTGTGTGTGTGTGTGTGTGTGTGTGTGTGTGTGTGTGTGTGTGTGTGTCAGAGGACATCCTTGATCTCCTTTGCTAAATTCACCAAATTGCTCTATGTAACATCAGATTGTGCACATTATGATGAACTTACCAGACTACACTATGCTTCATGGTGTGTGGGTCACCTTTTGATTAAGGAAGTGCATGGTGGCAGATTAAGAAGCTGTAAATGTATAACTTCACATATACTACAAACATAAAGGTAGTCTGCACACATACTACACACCAGTATAAAGCTGTTTTCTTACATACAAGGCTGTTGTAGCCTTGAGAGGCCAGTATACAACATTTTTCCTCTGCACAAACTAGTGCTCATGGCATAAAAAAGAATGTCATTGTCTTTTTTGTTTATGAATATGAAATCTTATCAGTTGTACTCTCTTCCAAACAGACACATATTATTGAGGCTATGTCAGTATAATAATAACATCAACAAACACTCATATATATTTTAATAGCTGAGCTGAACCTCAAAGGACAGTGGTCATTTTTAATTAAATCTTTAAACCAGTTTTTATATGAGGAAATTATCATGTTCATTTTTTCTTCTTTTCCCCCCTTCCTGCCACCTACATAATATATAATGACTCTAAATTTCTATTTGGAGTTTATATATATAACTGATCAGCCACGGTTGTCTCCAAATTATATTTTAATGCTTAAATATGGAAGACTGCATTAACTTCACGCATGATTTAATATTCACAAAATGTCCACGAGTCATGTAAAATCTGTAACATAAATTGCTACCCTCAAAATATTTTTATTGCAAATCACTTGCCATGTAGCCTTTTACTTCAAAGTTTGACTTTGAAAAAAAAAAGATTGCTCTGACATGCATCAGCACTCATTCAAAGGATCACACGCTGTAAGGTGCCAATCTTAGTAATAGCAGTTATAAAAGCCACATTTAGCTATCATTAGGGTGCTTATGTGGGTTGCAGACACAGGTGTGATTTTTCATTTTTCTTTGGTTGACATAACGTTAGAAATGGATTAAAACAAAATGTGATCTGGTGACTGCACATCCTATACCACAGCTTGATGAGGAAAATGATGAAATATCACATAGTATTATGTCGAGTTCTTAACACCAAGTAGCTGCACCAGAGGTCACGTGCCATTCGTGTGAATGAAGATGGATGACAATGTATTATGATGGCGCATTTCGTTTATTGGATGTAGCTAATTATCTTCAGTGTAAATACCATTTATTATAGTGTAACATACAGTAGATTAGAGCTTGGTAACTTTTAAAACATCCTAAAAATAATCAAAATACTCTCATAACTATATACAAGTACATGCACAACCATCCTCTCTCTTATGGAAAAGACAGACACCAATCTCATTAATTGGTTCCTAGGGGAAATATAAAATCCAAGGCCCTCAAAATCCGACAAATCATAAAATATATTTAAGATTGTGAGCTCTGAGTCTATTAAATTAAACCATTTTAGGCAGACTATGCTGTGTTTCTCTGTGAGCTGCACATCTTTTGTTTAGATAATTATATTGGATTTCAGCACAGTTACAAATAGTGTTAGAAGATGCAGCTGATTAGATCTCTGATTGGTAATGCAGCATGATTACAATTTCCTACCAGTTATGAAATTTAAACCAACAGCCTTTAAAGATGACAGATGCTCGATGAATAGAAGAAATGCAGTTCCCACATGCCATGCTGAAGGCAAGTGCTTT
>JANJYP010016449.1:6341-20652 GCA_024605115.1 Rastrelliger brachysoma | reverse complement strand
GTGTGTGTGTGTGTGTGTGTGTGTGTGTGTGTGTTGATTTGGCTTCCAATGTATTCACATCATCTTCCAGTAACTCTGTCTTTATTGTCCCTATGAGGGGAAACTTGGGCGACAGTAACATTTATCAAAACAACAACAACAATAACCCAAAAAAATGAAAACACAGGGGGGGGAATAAATTAAAAAAAAAAAAAAAACCTTTAAGCCTCTTAAAGTTCATGAACTGCCTCTCTGCCCTAACTCCAAACACACACATGTAAATTAATAGTAAATCTGGAAGTGTTTAGTGTTTGTTTGCAGGCGACAAAACTGTCATGTGAATGTTCTGCTACAAAGAGAATTTAAGAGGGAAATTCAGCTCCACTTAAACATAGAAAGTAACTGGAAATCCCTTTAAATTTAGCTACTACATTCCAGATAGTGTTTTAGTTTTTTTGATCCCGCTTGATCCGACCAAATGTTTGCTATACGTCAATGGTAGCCTGCCAGTTGTTCACATACTAAACAATTTGTCAAGCAAGAACTAAAGCCTCTCTGTTCTGTATCATACATTTGTAGTCACAGAAGAACTCACTGTCACTTTCTTTTTGTCTTTGTATTGCAATTTGGAAGCATTTGGTGTAATTAAGGCTGTGGCGCCACTATAAAGTGTGCCTACCATGCAACCCTAATGCAATATTAATACAGTACACGCTGCAATTCTGCAAAACCCCGGATTTCACTCAGTGCCAACAATTTTAGCTTCAGAGCCAATGTTTATAAAAATTCATTCTTTCTGTAATGTTTGCACAACGCAGCTACGGTATTGTTAAGGTCTGGGAAACAGCAAATAAATCATGGTTAAGTTGAGGTTAGTGTTAGGCAACTAAAACCAGACGCGTTCTGTAGTTTCCTGCTACACAAGTCTTATTTTTCCACCTTGCTATATAAAGGGTACACTGAATGTTGGCTTCCTAAACTGTGACAACTGTCCAGAATATAATTCAATGGGATACTGGGAGGTGCTGTGCTTTCAGGCAACATCTATCTGTGTTTACTTTTTTCTGGACATGGTCTTACCAAAAAAAAAAAAAAAAAAAAAGTTTTGGATGATTTCAGATGACGTCAAGTCTTTTTTTTTTTTTGTTCAGCAGCCATTTTTCCTGCTGGTCTACTGCACATAGGTTAGATTAGGTTACTTAATTCATACCCATAATTAGATTTGTTTTGCAGTCAGTTGATATGCATGCAGTGCAACATGAACTATAGCAACCCAAAGAGAAAAACATGATAAAATATTTCCACATATCATCAACCAAGATGGTGAGTTTGTGACATTGACAGTAAGGCTAGAACCAGCGATGTGCATTTAACAATAATCACATTATGAATGATCTACACAAAGTCAGATTTTATTTTGATCAAGATTCAACCTTTAATTAAAAAAAATCATAATGTGCTGCATTCAGGGTACACAATCATGTCCAACTTAAACCTCTTACAGTGTTGAGTTGGTATTATTGACTCCCACTAGACAGTACAAGTTCTCTAGAATCGATTAATTGATTGACAAAAATTTAATTGACAACAATTCTGAGATCATTTCTAGGCAAAATGCCAAAAAACACAAAAACAAAATCACTGTTAATGTCTCTTGTTGCTTATTTTCCAAATAATAAACTCTATTATTACTATTGGTCAGACAAAACAAGTACTTGAAATTAAATTCATTTGGGAATTTGGGCATTAATCAGGGAATGCAGGGCCCTCCAATTTTCATTATTATACACTGTACAATCAATTGTCACTCCTTTTTCTAATGAAAATAATTGTTGGTTGCAGCATTAGAGTGTACTTATGATGGTATAATACCACCTTGCTCTGGTTTTTTAATGTGCAATTTAATAGAAATACAACTTTATTAGCTCTGAAAAAGCATCTTAAAGGGAGATTTAGAGGCAGAGTCCCTCTTTAACACCATGGTCACAGGATGAAGAACATGCCATAATTAATATTGTACTTTAGTGGTATAAATAATAATACATTTGCAGTTAATATATTCAAATGAACTCAAATAATACAGAGTATACCTGGGCCTGTTGGGTGACTGCATTTTGCTTGTTTGCTACCATGGATACAATGCAGTAAATGCATAAGACTAAACACATACCTTGAAAGCTTTGTCATCAACCGACTTACAGTCACCAGTAGTGGATGACAGTGAATGTGTCTAACCCCTGGCCTGCTGGGATCACATGTCACACACTTACCTAAACACATGTGACAAGACCACGAGCTTGTGATGGTAGAAAAAAGGTCAAAGGCCACTAAAGAGACATAGAGAAAGAGAGAGAGAGAGAGAGGCATAGACAGAGGGATCGAGACAGAGATATAGAGGTAGCCTTTCATTCAGAAGTCTGAGAACTCGCAGGACTCAGACATACACAACCAGTTAGTGCTGTTTACAAAAGCCAGCAGCAGAACCAATGCAAACCATACGCAGTGCAGAGACACCGGGGTGAGTAAGTTTGAGCATGTGTGTCTATGTGAGTGTGTATATATGTGTGTGTGTGTGCGTGTCTCTGTGTGTATGTGTGCCGTGCCAAAGCAGCGGGTCTTAATGCAGCAAAAAGCAAAACAGAGCTGATGTTTTCTAAAACGCACATACCTCTCAGAGAGCAAAATCCAGTTCCCGCCCTACTTCCCCCCCTAAAGTTTCTCTCATAAGGATGTCTGGTTTTGGTTCTACTCAACCTTCCTGTGGGTCCAAAACCACTGCCACATTTCACAGAATCCATCCCTGCCGTGCTAGCGATAGAGCTGTTTTGAGTTGCCTTTCATCGCCTCCAAACAAAACCAGAACATGCTCTGACAGGAGAGAGTAGTGATGCGCACAACTGGGGTGTTTAAGAGCTAAATATCATATGTGACAACACGGGTGTATTAAATTTACATACACATTAGCGCAATGTAAATGCAGCTGGGAACTGGTGTGGATTTAAGTCAACAGATATACAGTAAAGCTGTGTGTGTATAAATCCATACACACACAGTTTGCCCTCATGGTGATGAAAATATGTTTCATATGTAAGCTGTATATATACTCAATACACATCCAGTGTGACATTTAAAATCATTACTCAAGAGTTTTTAACCTTAAAACTTTATTAACTCATTTTTGGCAGCTGCTGTTGTTTTTTATTGCTTGTGTACTCTCTTATTATTTATTCTTTTATGTTATTTTATTGATGCTCTTTCTATTTTTTTCTATCCACTTCTTGCTGCAATGCTGTTAATTTCCCCCACTGTGTGACTAATAAAGGAATATCTTATCTTGGCAGCAGCAGAAACAAGTTATGAGAACTCCACTGACATATCATCACCTTTTGACTTGATATGTTGAAATTGCCGGCGAGGAGTTGCCTATTTCCACATCCAGAAATTACAGAGAAATGATAGCATTCATATGGAGTCATGTTTCTATGCAGCTGGTGAATATAAGTCCGCTATTCGCTCTCTTTTAGCACTTTTTGGACTCTAGCAGCTTCTGAAAGAAATATATGATCATTTATAGCTGTTAAATTCTTCACTATCTACTTGTTAACTGTGTTTGTTTGCTATTTGGCGCTTGGGAGTTAGAGTACAGTGGCTTTTTAGAGGTTTTTCACTGAAAGTAGCTGCCTGCTGAGGCTGAAAACAACACTATGAGGGTGTTGAGAGTGACAGTAACAGTGCAGCCAGACAGCTAAACAAGAAGCTGAAACTCACCATAAAACTTTGTAAAGCAGAGTAAGGGGATGATTCTCTGTTGGTTCACTACAAGCAACTGTTATATGACACACTGTTACTATTAAAAATATCGACTTTAAGTAGAGCAACCTCCCACGTTCAATTGAACATGTGCTGTTGCAGCTATACTTGGAAATACCATTTTGACAACTAATCCTTATCACAAGATCCATTTACCTGCTTTTTCATTAGTAGATATAATTTGATCAGCTGACACAGAGATGTTGATGATGATGATATTACCATATGATATCAGTAAGGAATTTCAGTGGTTATTTATGGAGTGACATCATAAGGACAGTCCCTGAGGTTGGATGTTGAGCAATTTCCACATCCAAGAGGTGCAATTGAAAGCTCCAGTAAGAAACAAGAAATTGTCCATTTTGATACAAGGTTTGTGTAAAAATTAAAAAAAAAAAAAAAAAAAAAAAAGAGTAAAATTTAACCAAGTAGTAGTTACATAATAGTCTCCTCCTGCTGATAGGTCAAAACACGGTCACATTTGAAGGCAACCACCTATTTTCTTTAAAAACATGCTGGATATATTATTTTTTAGTATAAACAGTCAAATTGAGGTATCGTAAATTTCACTATAAGCACTGTGAATTTAGATCCAAAACTGTGAATACTGGCATCCATAGCCCAGCCTGAGCCCACTTCCAATTGAATACACATCCTCCTGCTTATTAAACACAAAATGCACAAGCCTCATGAAAAATTTCAAGGGTGAAACACAAACTCTGTCCCAGATCACAACAGCACAATCACGCTGGATGAAAGCTGCCTTTGGTACAATGGCAGGAAATCAGCTTTGCTCAGGCCGCAGCTTTGACTTGGTCAATTTCACGCTTTCTTTTTTTTTTTTTATTGGGAGGGGAGAGGAGAGCGGGACCTAATTCAAAAGTGTTTGGGAATGGCCTGCGCTGGGTGTAGCTTCTGGTTCAAACGCAGGGCTGCATTCAGCTCAATTTCAAACTCTGTATGTGTGTATGTGTGTGTGTGTGTGTGTGTGAGAGTGTGATTGTGTGGGTGGAAGGACTCAATGATTCTTTCTCTGCCAGGCCGTTCATTTCAGGGGTACTCGGCACACTTTTTTTCTTGTTCTCTGCAGCCCGTTCCCATTCCTCTCAAACCTTTGCATTTTCTACTCTGCACCCTCATGGTTCCTCTTACTCAAGTTCCTCCACCTTTTCACCACTTTCTCTGCGCACTTCTACTACTTCTATCATCTTACTTACCTTTTTTTTTGCTACCTTTCTTTACCCTCTCCTCTCCTCTTTCACTGGCTCTCAGCCTTTACCCACTATTACTTTCAGCTCTCGCTTTGTTTCCTGCCTTACCTTCCATCCTCCATCTTGCTCTATTCCCCATGGACCCTGCCTATGGATAGTAAGTTCGGAGTGTGTGCGTGTGTGTGTGTGTGNGAGAGAGAGAGAGAGAGAGAGAGAGAGAGAGAGAGAGAGAGAGAGAGAGAGAGAGGAAAAAGAAGGGACAGAGAAAATGAATCCCTCAAGGCTAAGAAGATATAGAAGGACACTCGAGAGACCAAGACTGAAGGGCTGCTCTCCTAATGAGGAAGACAGGATAGCGCTAGAGGGATATTTGTGTGTTTGCGTGTGTGTAAGTGTGAGAGCAAAAGAGAGGGAGGATGAGTACATTATATAAATTATCCACATATGGGTCTGCGTGTGTGTCTGTGTGTGAGCAAACACATTGGTTACATTATTTAAATTGTACTCATGTGAGACGTGTGTATGTATGTAGCCTATGCATGCATGTGTGTGTGTGTGTGTGTGTGTGTGTGTGTGTGTGTGTGTGTGTGTGTGTGTGTGTGTGTGTGTGTGTGTGTGTGTATGTGTGTGTGTATCTCTACATATGTTCCGTCCTGGATGGCTGAAACCTGATGATGAATATGAGACAGCTGCCAGCTAATGAGATATGGAATGAGTGTTTGCCTAGGTGAGTTTATGTGTTTACAGTACACTCATACAGTATGTTATTTGTGCATTGTGTATGTGTGTGTGTGCGTGCGTGCATGTGCGTATTGGCTGACCCCCTTGGCTGTGTGCACTAGTGTAGTTAACAACTGCATATGGAGGGAGAGAGAGACATCTCACTCCCATGTCTGACACTTTAGCCTGGAGGCAGGACAGAGCTGACACACACACACACACACACACACACACACACACACACACACACACACACACACACACACACACACACACACACACACACACATACTGTACACACAAACATAGGTTACACACACATACACACACACACACTCGGACATGCACATTGTAACTAGACCCAAGAGACAGAAAGTGGCAGAGATGAAGTTACAGACAGTGGAATCAGTCGAAGAGAGAGTGAAAGAAACAAATGGAGACAAATATTTTCAGTAGAAGCAAAGACAGACAGATTTTATGCTATCATGATGACATACAGTACAAGACACACTGCAATACAGTATGAGCAGATGTAGCTCACGTGGTCAGCACTGAAAGTTAACGCTTTAAGACATTCTGCATTATTTAAATGCTTACTTTTTACAGTTAATGCTAGGTCTCTAGATTTTTATCCTTTTCTGATGAAACTTTTTGGCAAGACATCAACAAGACATTTTAGAATGAAGCATCTCATGTAGCAGGGTAGGAGTACAGTTACAGGTCTAGACAAGATGATATGTTTGTTAGTGATTAACCTAGATTCGGGAAGAGGTAGAAGATGAAGAAAAGTTGTTTTCCTTTCATTGTGTTTAATTAAACTATAGATAATGCTATTATACTGCGAACCTACAAATTTATGTTAAAAAAAACCTAAATTTAAGCCCAAATAATTAGAATGTTTTATTTACAGTATATTTTACATGAATATTTTAAATCAAGTATTTTTTTAAAATCAAAGTTTTCAAGAAATTAGGAAGTACCTGTTTAAAAAAAAATTTGTCTGCCTTCAGCTAACGTCAATACAGGCACCATTCATGTTCGAAATAATGTTTTAGTTAGTTGTAAACTTCAAACTTTAACAAAACGCTTGCTGAAATGTTGTGTGTCCATGTAATGAAAGTCTAAAACATTACACATAATAAAAAATCAAATTCTCTCCATTTCTTCAAGTTGTTTTTTTTATTATTATAATTGTAGTAATTCGAATCATTTATTATTATGTCCTAGTAATTTAATACAAGGTGAAAACGTGTTTTGTCATTTCTTAGATATTTTTGGGCTTATGCATATTCAATACAGTTCAATATTAATTTGTTTATCCGCATGAATCAATTCAAACCATGTGGTTGGATCATGCTTCTCCAAGCACAAAGTAGAGTACAAGCTGTACTTCATTATAAGAGCACAGATCATATTTGTCCTTCATTCGCCCTCCTCAGCATCTTGACAAATCTTGCTGCATAATCCATCACCAACCTCGCACTTATCGTACCTATTGTTCTTCTGTACTTTTCCTATTCCCTCTATTTTTGCCCTCACCTTCAGCCATGTCTTCTGCCCGTCCCGATGTCCCACCGCTTATCCAATCTGTCCAATCCTCTGTCCCGGCTCTGCTCTGCCAGCTGGCCACAGACAGCGCCTCCCTGAGGGGAGAACAGGTGTAGCGACACACACTCCACTGAGCACACAGCTACCTGTGGCATCGGGCGGGCGCACACCCAACGATGAGCAAATGCACACACATACACGAACACAGAGGTACACACACACTTATGGGTGAACCTGACATGCAGCTGAGCAAGTTATTTTCTACAGTATGACAGGTAAAGCTACTTTGATAAAATACTTAGCCAAATACATCTGCTGACATGATGCTGTGCAAATAGGATGTGCATACCTTTGAACATGCACTTAAGCTGACATATTTCAGTAACACACACCAAAATGTGCACTGGTTTTCTTGACACACACACAGTGATAAACACACGTAATGATAAACACAAGTAGAGGTAACCGATAAGTCATCCTCCTCCTCGCAATTGCACAGTAGGCGGAGTACAATTCTAGTCATAAAGCTTCATTTGCTGCTTTTCAAGGCATGCAGGAGCGGAGAACGCAAAATACCTTGAGTGATTTAAATGATTGCAACCAAAAATACTGATCACACGGTGATCCTTGCTCCCGCTGCTTTTTGCATATTAACAATCGGCTTTGTCGCGGTCCATCACTCCTCCTGCTGTGAGGGAAGATCATTGTTTGTGATTAATTTGCATTCAATCATTTGAGGAAGGGAGAGTGGGAGAAATGGGGAGCTTTGAAGGATCAATGTGTCTGTGTTTGAATCTCTCCGTCTGGGTGGTTACAGCTCGGTGTGTTTTCAGTTGCCTTCTGTCAAAAATGAACAAAAGTGAAAAGCGGAGGGGAGAAAGTTGTAAAAATGACCTTCACGTACGTAAGTGTTGTGAGTAGAAGCAAAGGGCAGAAGGCCTGACTCAATGGGGCCTTTTTTTCCTTAAGTTGTTTCAGCAGCAGGGATTTTTTGAGGGGGATGTTTTCAAAAGGCAGAGACAGTAAACACAGGCAAGGACATTCAGTAACTACATCTCACATTATCCAAAGGAAAAGTGCTCTTTTTTCTATTTTTGAAAACTATTGAATTTTATGTTTTCTTTATCCTTTCATTTCAGACTTGGAAAAACAAGAAGGCTTGTGTGCATCCAGATAATCAATCTTGATATCTCGCTAGAAGGAGGAAGATTGATTTGTTACGTCTTAGAGACGCCATTTGATTTTACATTTTTTTTCTCTTTTTTTTCAAAAGGC
Organism: Rastrelliger brachysoma; assembly: GCA_024605115.1. Taxonomy (NCBI): domain Eukaryota; kingdom Metazoa; phylum Chordata; class Actinopteri; order Scombriformes; family Scombridae; genus Rastrelliger; species Rastrelliger brachysoma. Next base: position 12,109 of record JANJYP010016449.1, on the reverse strand, counting down.
GGAGAGAAATGGTTGTTTTGTCTCATCTGTCTCCTTAGCTCAAAGGAACATTGACCTCTGACAAGTCCAGTCAGCAACCTTTAACCCTTATGACCTGGAAAGTCATTGATCATTCTAACACAAGGATTAGAAATGCACCATGGGATTTGAAGTCCCTGAGCAAAGATATTTCTTGATTCCCTCTATAAAGGCTCCTTTTCTGTAGGTTTGCAGGCTTAATATCCAGCCATATGCTACATGTGGGGACGAGACAGCTAATCTAGAGCAAATTAGTGTCATGTAGCGATAGCTGCCACTTTTGAAGTTTGTGCTAATTACATTTCCTGTGGTAAAATTAACGATACGATAAAGGGAATCTGCTGTTTGGGAATAAATGTTATCGTAATTGCTGGACAAGATCCCCTTTGGGTTTTCGTTTTGATCTGGATCACTGAAGTCCACTGGTTTTTGTGGATGTCTAATGAGATCTAAGCAGTTAGCTGAAGCACGGTTTGTTTTTGTGAAGGCGGTAATGTGATCGGAGTGGTTAAGGCAGGCGAGGCTTATGGGTCTTTTCAATCCAAAGTTAGTATGTGCTGTCATGAGGGAGGAGGAGGGGGTGAGACAAGGGAGGGCCTTGAAATGGATGTGATGTGAATCCACTTCAAGTCTCTGGGGGGCTGAAAGAGGGAAGAATTAGATTAGTGGGAGAATGCAATCAGTGTGACTACATTACTGAGTATGATGAGAGAGGGAGAGAGGGGAGATGTGAGTGACAAGATGCTGGACAGCAAAAACTTTTCAAGACTGCGCTGTGAATGCCAAAAGAGGCAGGGGGGGGAGAGGAATGAGGGAAGGGGGAGACGATCCATAACCGCAAATGTGAAATATCTCAAAAACCAAAGCCAGGAAATCGATTGAAAGGCTCTTTAAAAATATATATCATTCCCTCTCTCTCTCTCCCTTTACTGCGCTCTCTTTTTCTCAAAAATCAAATTACCCAAATACCCGAGCAGGAAAAACTCATGGTCCAACCAAACAACATTATGGAAATTACATATGACTTTGAGGGGAAAGAAAGCCTTTTTATAACAGCGGATCTGAGGAATTGGTTAGGGGGGTGGAAGGAGGGAGTGATGGCCTGGCACAAGTTTCAACATTTTGTCCTCCTGGTTAAATAAAAGAATAAAAGTCAGAGTGAAAAGAGGAGGTGGCTGCGAGTGAGAGAGATCTTGCTGAATGTGCGAGCGGTTTCCTTTTACACTATTTACCCTGACTACAAACCCAATTAGCTCAAATCAGATTCAGTGTTTACACTAGCATCAGGAGATGATTAAGTGAAACCTAGCATTCCAGTCTCACGTTCCCCCCTCGTCGTCTTTGGATTGTGGCTCTCTCATTCATACATGCACGCACACGCACACACACATGCACACACATGCAATAACATCTCAAGCAGCCAGAAAGTCCCCTGAAAAAACACACTCTTTATAAAATGGTCCTGTACTGTTCCAGAAAATGGGACTTTAGTACTTTTTGGTACTATAACTATTTAAAGCTGTTACAGTTTGGATGTAAAAATACACATGTGATATACATCAAGTTATTGAGACTACTTATCCAAATGATGCTATCTTTTGAGCGCAGTACAAACCGTCCCTTCAACAGCAGAGTGGCTCACTATACACAGAATTCATCATCATCAACGCTTCCATTTTTTTTTGTCTCTTTGGTATCCCTTTCCTTTGGTCTTCTGCTGATTTAAAAAAACCACAGCCTGGTACAAATAAGGTTACTATGTGTAATTTTCTGATGTCATCTTACAAAATTGCTGTCATTTTTTGCCCAGCAGTGAAGGTGAAGGAGTCTTGTGCAGCTCTTAAGTTTTAGTCCAACCAAAATTGGCTAGACTCAAATATGACTTCCATTACTAAGCATTATGAGGCTGTTTTTAATGTGAAAAAGATTTTGGTTGGAAAATTACTTTAAAGCTGCTATACTGAATATTTTTGCCTTAAAATTGGATGGAGTGACTGTGTATACTTTGGAAAATTTTGGTCGTAGTGACAAACACGCTCTATGGAGAGCCTTAGAATCCTTTAACATGTTCTTTTGGTTTTGTGGCCCACAATTTACTGTTTTGATTCACTCTCACTGCTTCATTACTGCTGTTTACAGACACAGCTGGCAGCTGGTTTTTAACCAAAATGCTCTAACCCACTGTATACTACATGCCAAATATCAAGCGCAAAACAGACATAGTTAACGCAAAGTTAATGTAATAAACATAGTAGAGTATTTAGCAGCGTAGGAGACACATACCAAAACACAGCTAAAAGGAATATTGGACAAAAACATGACTTCAGATTAACTGTGCAACTGTTCTCTAACAAGTTCACTTCATCAGTGTATAGATTTTTAATAACACAAGATGTATTGTGCATATACAGTAGTTTGTTTCCATTGCCCCCAGAAGGCCAAAGAAACCAGTTAATACAAGTTTAAGACCCCCTGTAGAGTTTAAAATCAATAATATTAAAATAAACACAATCATAGCAGGTTTATTTCTACATTATATACAAAAAAGAAGTTTATTTGAGTTTATTGATTACATGTAAAACAGTTCCCCCTAAAAAAGACCCTTTTAACTACCCTTCAATTTTTATGTACAGCTTAAGTCTCCCAGCTCCAAATCCACCCAACCCATTTAATCCCAACATCTGTCCTTCTACCCCCAACCTCTGAGTCCTCTGTGCCTACGTACACTTTATCCCACTGCCAAGTCCAACCCCCACACTTATGCTACCCATGCCAGTAGTGAAAGCAAACAAAATGGAAGTGAATGGGCAAACACGGTCCTGGACACAGATTGTTTGGTGTCTGAACCTTTTTTCTGCGTGTGTTGTTGATTTTCCACAGCGGATCAGGTTTTAGCTGTTTGCTTCCCCCAGAAACGTGAAATCAAAACAAATCTCCTGTACACCAACGAAACTATACGTACATGCGCAAAATATGTTAACAAATGCAGGCAGGAATTCGACTGATGTTCACATATTTAGGGTTAAACAAATGCCATTTGGATTAAATGATCCATTAAGAAAATACTCGATAGAATACATTTTCCTTTTCCTGCCTCGGTCTTCATTTTTGGAAGTTACCCCATCACTTTTCAAAGAACTCTTCCCATAATGTCCACTCGCTGAATATAAACACATAATGAATTCTCAGCTAATTTGTTCTCTTATCTTGTTAAATTACACCCTGTATGCTCTTTGGGGAGCATAATGACAGCTTCCGCTTGTGGTTTACATGGTTTACCAGGATCAGAGAGGTCTATGCGTGTCTATGTGTGTTTGTATGTGCAACATGTGCGATTACGCATGAGAAGGTGGACATTGTGTGGGTAAGTGTTTATGAACTGTGAGAACTCACAACCCTTTTCTCTACCACAAGGCTAGACAGAGGGGGTAGAGAGTCTAAAAGCAACAAACCTGTCATTGTTTCACCCACATCAGCACCTTCTCTATGCCACACACACACACACACACGCACACACACACACACACACACACACACACACACACACACACACACACACACACACACACACACACACACACACACACACACACACACACACACACACAAAAATGCATTGCCAAGGCTTTTCCTGGACCTTAGATCAGACACAAGAATCGGGTGCATGACTTGGACTCCAAGGGTGACAATAGCCGCACACATTAACCATCTCTGAATGTGTGTTTGTGTGTGTGTGCGTGCATGTGTGTATGTATATGTGTCTATGNTGTGTGTGTGTGTGTGTGTGTGTGTGTGTGTGTGTGTGCGTGTGTGTGCATGTGGGATTTTTTTCTAGTTCTGGCGTAGCTGCAGTGGTCCTTCCCATGACCAAATCCTATACAAACTGGGTTACTCACTGGATGTTTTATAAGGGAGCGGAATCTTGGACAGACTGGTGGAACGAATAAGGGTGCCAATGCATTTGGGTTTCCGTTCCAGTCTTGTGTCTTGTGTGAGTATGTGGGGGTTTGTGGGCTAGAAAAGAGAATAAAATCTACCCAAAATGAAGACATTTTGTTTTATACTTATTTCTACTCAGGGATGGGTCGGGGTTATAGTTTAGATTTAAAGGTCAGGGGTGTCCTCAGAGCTATAATTATTATGTGAGTGGGTTGTTAAATGAATCTGGTATCTGCAGTATCTTTCCATCTCTTCCTCTTTCTTCTTCATATTTATGGCCCTCTGAGGAGCCAAGTAAAACACTTAGCTTGTTAGAATTATTGGAATTTAATATGCTGTTAAAAAAAGTAGCTCTGATAAATTTTTGTGTCATCTTTTACGACTTTTTGGGACTCAGTGAAAGTTTTACCACCAGGCTAAGCCCACTAAAACCCAACCTTGGACCTGAGTCGAACTGGATCCAAACTTTAGTAATGAATGCATTCACTCCGTGCAATATTAAAGAAAGGTTTTGAGAAAAAAGGGTAAGTGTAAGTTGAAAATGTTAGTTTGATCTGAGTTCTTGAATTTAAATAGATCTTGGTCCGTGTCTTATAAGCAGAAGTTAGAGTCTGTCTGTAACTTACTTGAAGATACGTTATAAATACTTGGAAAAAAATATAAGGGTCAGCAACCTGTGCAACTACTGGGAGATGAATATCACATTTTATTTCAGTGTAAGAATTTAAGAATAATAACTAATAGGGAAAAGTACCTTCTATCAAGTTGATTTTCTAACAATTTCTAGATAAGTCAAAAGTTATATGTAAATTAGGTGCCTTCTGCAACTTACATTCAACCATTTGGTAGATGCTTTTGTCTAAAGGGACATACAAATGAGGATGTTTTAGCTCTTACATTAAAAGTTGATAAAAGTAATATTTTTGTAATAACAATGGATCAAATGACTGTGTAATGTGAAAGGACATCGCTTATAGAGACAAAGCCATAGATTTATCACACACTATAATTCCCCTTAGCTCTATTATAAATATATAATAACACAAATTGGTCTTTCACCTCAATGTTTTGTTTTTGGTTTTAGCTTTAAACTTGACTGTTTTGGCTCACTCTTACTGCTGTTTTCAGCACAAGACTTCACTGTATGCTACCTGTCTAGTATCAAATGACATAAAGCTAGAAACTCACTACATATCGGGACATTTACAGCTAAAGCCTAATATTTCCTTAAGGAGTTCCTGGAGACCACTACAGAACTACAAGAGGAGTTCATGTTAGATTTAATCAGAAAATAAATGCTAATGTTTCTTTGTGTCTGCTGAATGTTACTAACATGTTTTTGTCATCTCAGCTTTATAAAGTGATAATATGTCAGTGGTTGATGCACTGCCTCCAAGTGCCCAAAAAGACAATGAACGCAGGTAAAAGTTATTTTAAACTGGTCATCCTTTGTTACGTCATTGTTATAATCCATAGTTTTTTTCCGTTGGACTCTACAGTATATAATCATGTTCTTATATCAATAAAAATCTTAAAGAATACCCAATACATGAAACATCTATATTAGCAAATATATCATAAATTCCTGTCATTATTCAACTCGAATCATACTTTCTCTGTTGCTCCAGATTTCCCTGCTGTTTATCCTGTCTTGACTTTCTGTTCCACCTCCCTCCCCCTCTGTCTTTCCCCTGCCCTTCATCCATCCGTTTCTCACCCTTTGCCTCACACCCAGCGAGGGTCATTTTACCAGGGTCGCCCACCTTTCACCTTGTGTATTCTTCCCCTGACAGAGAAGCAGCATTAGCGAT
>JANJYP010016427.1:0-19884 GCA_024605115.1 Rastrelliger brachysoma | reverse complement strand
AGAGAGAGAGAGAGAGAGAGAGACAGAGAGGGAGCAGGTATGTCTCTCAAATTATCAAGTGAGTTGATATTGCATGGAATCAAGGTCACAGCAGCCCCGCAGGGCTTTACAGCACGTTCAAGCGACCCAGAAATGTGACCAGCAGATCTGTCTGTGTTGAGAGGACGCCTGTACAGCAGGATGGTTGGTGGAGATGACGGGGGTTGAAGGAAGGAAAGGGGGTGATGTTAGTCTTTGTGCCCTTGTGTGGCCATGGATATTGGAGGAGGCAGCTAATATAGAGGCGATGAGTGAATTTCGATAAAATAGAGAAAGAAGATATGGGAGCATTAGAGGGGAACGTAAAAGGCACAGTAATAAATGGCATACACGCACACACACCTATTTATTCATCTATATAAGGGCAGCTGTATTGCATGATTCCCATTTCCAGTGGATATAATAACTATCTAATAAATACCTCCAATAAACACTTTGTGCCCTCAGTTTTCAGAACCAGCTTGTTGTGTTTTTGTACTGTTGACCTTATCTCCTACAAGAGCCTTAAAAGATTTAGGATGAGACAAATAATCTGAATGAGGTGGCATGAGCTTGGATTTACCTGGACCGATTTACGCACTGGCCAAGGGGAAACGTGCATAGACATAGTGACTCATATTCGTGTGCGCAAAAACCTCTCGGATTCCGTGGCTATCACATGTGCAGACAGGCAGAAATAGAGCAACATACATATACGCAACAACTCCTTAATAAGACATAAACAAGTAAAGACAATACACAAATAAACACACACTCTACCTCTGCTGCCTCGATACCTGGCACTGGCACAGCGGAAAAAAGGGCTGATCTTACCTGTCGTTGTGAATTGTGGGGTCATTTTCCAGACTGATCACCCAGCATGACATCACACCAGATAAACCCGCTAACCAAATCTTCACAGGTCACCAAACGCCTAAGTCCCCACTAAAAATACCACCTGTTGTTGGTAATTCAGACTGCGACGTAACTATTAATATACCAAGTCTGCTCCAAGAGACAAACAAACACTGCGATCACACGAAGGGGAAACAATTCACTGGCTGCCAACATGTGCCAACAGGGCAGACGTTGAGGTTGTCAGAGTCAGTCATGGTGGTAAAATGCAGTTTGTAGGACTTTATGATGATGATGATGATACAAGTGATGATTTAATTCCGTCTGTTTATTGATACCATGCAAGATAACACTATTTAGTTTGACAGTTAGAGGAGGGGCACCACTACCTTATTGTGTGACAACAGAGGGGAAAACGTGTGTACGTGTGAGCAGTGAGTTTGAGGGGGGTGGGGGTGGAGGAGGTTGTCGGTAATGAGGCCAGTCCACATTCACATGAGTGCACACACCCATCCTGGAGCTGTTTCCTGTCTGACATCTCTGGACTCTTCCTGAACTGGGAGGTTAAAGATGCTGAACATGACAAAGGCAGATGAGCCAAAAAAAACCGAAGGAGATTAAGTTGTGTGATTTAAAAAAAAAAAAAAGATAAAGCAAGACAATGAAAGAAATACACCAAGTTTTTGCCCTGCTTATCAACCTAATTAACTCCAGAATTATCCCGATGTCCTCAATAAATCATTTGCAAGTGTGGTGAGCTTGTTATGGTGAACACATTGAATCCACTATGCAGACTGGCTTGCCACAGAATTTATTTGCTCAAATATGTAACTGCAGAGCAACAGAGTCTTTACAAACAAGTGAAGAAACAGAATTCCTGAGTCCTGAACCGAGAACAAGAAGGGGGGGAATGGAGGTGGCCAAGGCCAAGGGAAGACAGGACCGAGCTGGGAGACACAACTATGAAAGTGCAAATCCAAGTTTAGAGGCCACGTGGAGTAACTGGCGAACTGGTAAATGAGAATGAGATCGGGCTTAAATATTGGTGCTGGTGAGTAGTGGCAATCAAGTTGATGAGCAGCAAGTGAGGGATGAAACAGGTAATGATTACCAGAAAACTCTGCCTTGACCAGCTGACAGACAAAAAACACAAACAAACGGAGGGGGAAAACAGGAGACAGACAAAACAAAGCTATTCTAGGGATAGATGATGTATTGCTGAATAGACACTAAAGTCCCTTTGGGTTTTTTAAAAAAAGATGAAGACGATGTTGGGTCAGGGTGATAGGTATGGAACTGGAAGAAGTGTAACTGGAGCATGCACAAGAATTGGGAGAAGGGCAGGATTAAAGCTTTTGAGTGTCAGAGGAAAGGAGGACAGATAGAAGTGGTTCTGCAGGGCACCAATCCCCAGCCAATGGTAAACTATATCACATTAATTAGCCGATTATTTAAAGCCAAGAGCAAAGGACGCTTTATCGAAAGCAGGTTTTAGTGTGCTAGGAGATCGCTGTTTTGTGACTTTGAAAAAAAACACAGAGTTGAGCAGTGCTTCTTTAAGACTGTATAAGGAAGTCTTCCTAGTATCCAGTAATCCAGTAGTACTGCCAAAGCCTGTGAGTGCACGGTGAGTCATTGAATTAAAGGAGTACCAATAAAGCTGCAAAGCTCAATGACGCTGGATAGGAAATAAGGATGTGGATATCACACACTTCCTGGATTTAGGCTTTGCCACACACACTTGAACTGTCCACACCTCTCAGAATCATTAGACAGCTGGCTGCGGTGCAGTGACACAATGCAGACCGGCAGCTCTCGTCTGGCAGAGAGCTGCTAACGGGTTCTCGCACTACTGAATGCCACAGTGGCTTCAGTGCTACATTTTGAGAAAGACCCTTGAGTAACTAATGGTGATGTGAAGCACATTTGCAGAAATTAAATCCTTTAAGATTTCTTTGGAGTTAGTTGTTTGCCACCTATTGAAAAGGAAGCCTTGTACAGTGACAATAAACCCATGCTCCTTAAGATGTTTGGATCTGGCATCCTCCTCATACAGTCCCAAACTGGACTGGACTGTTTCCATGTTCCTCCCCTGCAGCTGAAGAAGGTCATAGGGAATTGGCTCACCCCCACTCTCTGGTTCAGTTTCTAGAGAAGCCATACAGACAGAACAGCAGAGAAGTCTCTTCTCTCCCCCATCAAGCCCTCTGGCCTCTCAGACCACGCTCAAAAACAAATCTGTGATTCTACTCAGAAGAAAACAAGTTGTTCTCATCATAAAAAGTTGGCGGACAGCTGTGCAGCCAGTGAGAATCACAGTGAGTGGTCTTTTTCCATGAACCGCAGAAAATAAAAATACAGATGTTACAGGAGCAGAAACATGATGTCCTACCCTACTGACAGGTGACAAATGAAGGGAATAACCATCATAAAGTTACTAACCTATCATAAACTGTTGAGCCATCTTGTGCTGCCAGAACAGCTTTAGTGCTCCTTGGCATTGGCTTTACAGTGTCTGAACTCTACTGAGGATGAACATCATTCTTCCAAGAGATATTCACTCATTTTGTGTGCACTGTCTGACACGTTGGGCCAAAATCTGCCATCAATGTTGGCTTGACATTTACTGACATCATTTTCATACTCATCAAATCATTTAGTGACCCCTTGTGCCCTATAAATGGGGGCACTGACATCATGGAAGAGACCACTCCCATCAGGATAGAAATATTTCATCATAGGATAAAGGTGATCACTCAACAACTTAGTATTGATTTGCAGTGACTCTTCACTCTACAGGGACAAGGGGACCCAAACTATGCCAGCAAAATGCCCCCCACTTCATAACAGAGCCAGTCACATCCCTGGTTAATGTCTCGCTAAACAAAAGCCCATAAAAGGATACAATACACAAGTGGATTAAATGAGACTGTGACATAGTTGTACAGTTTTCTTAATGCTAGACTAGCATGTACCAAGCAAGGCTGTCCTGGCATGTAAAGGTTAGGTCAACCCCTGTTATCCATTATAGTCTCACTGTGTTTGGCCTTTGAGTTGGGTTACACTGTTAGCAAGTGATACCTGTCGACATATCGGTATCACACGCACCAAGTCAGGCTCCTAACTCTGCTGCACTGGGGCTCTAGACCATGTTCTGTTAATCTTATAGATAGGGCCCTTGACATAGTTGTATGTCAGTAACACTCAACACTCCATCCATGGCTTCACATGCAACACCTTGGCTCCAGGGACACTTGAGGGATTGCCAAGAGAAACACAACACAGCTACGGGGGCATACCTGTTTATGTTCTGATTGCACTGTCTGTGGCTTTTCCCTCCTCTAGTAATTAATCTCTACAAACACTTCTGTATCGAAATCTGGTCTGAGCGAGTTACATAATTTAAATGTGTTTTTTGCCAAGTCATCACTAAAGGCGCCGTCAGTAATTCTTTGAACATACAAGAACATTAACTTACTGCACGATTAAAAAGTTGGACTCTGGCAGTATTTATGTCTTCCTCTATTTTTGACACAAAAACAAACCAGAAGACAGTGTAATGTGCATTTAAATGTTGTCTAATGTCAGTTGGTATAGGAGCTAAAGCGGAGGCCAATACTGCATTTTACATATCAGTGACATACACTGTGCCTCTAAAATACTGCAAACTGTTTAAAATACATGAATTTCTCTCTAAATACTAAAAAAGGACATCTTCACTGGTGACTGATATTTGTAGATATGAGCGATTGTTGATTTCTCTAATGCTACCTCTTTTTAAGGATAGAAACATTTTTAAAGAGTTTTTTTCTNTGAATTTCTCTCTAAATACTAAAAAAGGACATCTTCACTGGTCACTGATATTTGTAGATATGAACGATTGTTGATTTCTCTAATGCTACCTCTTTTTAAGGATAGAAACATTTTTAAAGAGTTTTTTTCTTTTTTTTCAAAAATCCCATTTTCTGCTCATGGTGTGTTATAAGTTCTCATGACCTCCTTGTCAGTAAGATGGAAAACGCTCTTGAAACATGTTCATATGCTTAATATTAAGGTGTTGTTGAGTGTAAGTGGAGCAAAGTCAGTGAGACATAATAATCAAAGCAGCTGCCTCTTTCTTTTAAATTTGACACCAGAGGCTCACATCACAAGTCCTCATGATATTGAGCCACTGAGTGTGTGAGCGTGTGTGCATTAACACGATATATACATCCTTGACATTTCATTGCCTCTGAAAATGTGTCAAGTCCCTCCATCCACAACCCAACGTGAGGTGACTGGTGGCATCTCTGACACCAAATATAAACACACTCACCTCGCTTGCCATAAATAACAGCACTCATACACCTTATCGCAGACTATTAAAAGCTGGGCACTGACACAAACACAATGGCATGGTCTCCGTGTAACTCTACAGACCACAACCGTTTCCAGACATTCACATTGTTGTGCACAGCCACAACGGAATAGGAGGCAGCTATTTCCCAAAAAAGGAAACATTGTTGCAATGCTGACAGCTCATTGTCAAATCATGTGTATCTCTATAATGGGTCTTTACAAAGAGCGGGGCACTGGCAAATAGGAACTATGAGAGAAAACTGGGTGAGGTGAGATTGAGACAATGGGATGGACAGAAAAATGTGAAGCCCTGGACTAAAACTGATCATATCACATCATATAAGAAGAATTGTGATCATTCTAGTTAGAAGACAAGCAACTGCTTCATTTAGGTCATCGACTACTGTAAATCAACTCAGCCTGCAGAGGATGAATCGTCTTAGCCTCTGCTGACTCCTGGCTGGATGAATATTAATCCTTGGAAAAAGCCCACACACGTGCAAAAACATAACAAACATAACCTGGTAATAAACAGCTCTAAGACGGAGCAGTTACAGAAACTTAGATGATTGGTGCAGACTGACCTCTAAGTACACATACTGTTGTCTTTACATGCACATACACATTCACAGGCACACTTCTGGAAGTTAGTAACTATTTAATGTGACAGATATGAGAGTCCAATACTGTGATACTGTGTGCTGGATAGTCTGACGCTGCAATTGTCTCTGCTTGCAGTGCAGGCTGAATTCAGCATCTCTGCACAAGGAACATAAAAACACACACCTATGACCAGGATGCTTGTATATGTTGTAGGTGCATGTTAGGGTTTATTTGTTTTTCACTTCCTGACCTACTTTATCTGGCAGGTTTAATTTAAACCTTTTGTCAAACATTCTTGCTAAAACTAATGTGGAAGTGTAAACATTGTAACACACATCAGTAAAATGCTAAAATGCTTATCCAAAGCATGTACAGAAGTGAGTGATATTATTCATTTTAATAGAAACTAAATATGGCACAGCCAGAATTGAAAATGTAAGTAGGTTAAGTAGCAAACCCTGCGGCCACCCACTGCTATCAAAATGAAGGTAGAAACACCATTATCACGGTGCCTTATGGTGGTGTTTTATGTGGTATTTCAACACTGGTATGATGAAGAGGCACAAAGCCCCAGTGTACCACAGGTGAGGAAACAGTAGGGAGCCTTATAGTGGGGCCTGTGATGAAATGCATGGTGTGTTTACAGACTGAGTGGGCAGGGATGTTGGCTGTTGATACAAAGCGGTGTGGGCTGCGTTGGCAGCAGTGCAGTGTGTTTGTGTGCCATAGACTGCTCTGCACTGCAGTGCTTGTGTGTGCACGTGAGGGAGAGCGCACATGTCAGAGGATTACAGAAGAGCCCATCCATATCCCCTTCGGAAGACCCCCCCCACCCCCCTTCAGACAAAATCTACACCCTTTGCTGCACTAATGCAGCCCTCATTTCTATCCCTTTGTCAAGTGAACATCCAGTCCTCAATCTTCCTCCAAATAGCAGCATTTATCCGCCATAATGAGCACTTCATCCCCTCAAACCGGTGGTTTTACCCAGCAATTTGGCATAATTCAGACAACATTCAGTCCACTACAGCTGACATTTAAAGAACCTCTGTTCTTTTGGAACTTCCTTTTCTGGACAATCTTCAGTCTCAAACTGTGCTTTTTCCATCCATCACCTGCATTTCACTGCAGATGCCTTGCAGTAACCTCTCATCTCCCAGTTCTGTTAAAATTTAGACACCTTCTTGCCCCTCCTCCCAACGCTCTGTATCTTTTTCCCCTGAGATAGAGTTCTGTACCTGGATGGTGAGCAGTAANGCCCCTCCTCCCAACGCTCTGTATCTTTTTCCCCTGAGATAGCGTTCTGTACCTGGATGGTGAGCAGTGCAGGTGACAGATAAGCGGGGTGGTAGAGAGGGTGCTAAGACTCCGGGGGTTTGGGGTCCTGGGGCTGATGATGGTTTCTGAGTGGGTGCTGATCCAAAAGCTTGGCCCTATTCCAGCAGGCTGAGTGAAGAACACCTGAGGCCCACAGACAGAAAGAAAAGACGGTTAAATGCTGTGCAGTGGAAAAGTACTGCAGCCTCTCCTGCTTAACATTGCTGTGATGAAAAAGAGGAGGATACACCTGCAAGCAAAACTTAAAACACACACAACACTCCCCTGTTTTTCACACTAATCCAATCAGTATTTGTAAAAGCAGCAAAGGCAAATAATAAATGGTTTAGCTAAAATTTCCAGGTCCTCTGAGTAGGGCTGGTTTGACAAAACTACACTAAAGCGTCCAGAGTCCAGGTCGATTATTTTTTCTCTGTAGAGACTGAAATGTTCTTATTGCTGCACTAAAGTGCCTCTGTTTTCTTACACTACTATCAGAGATAGCATGTGAAGTGCGGCACTGAAGAAATCTATATGCCTTTTTGCAATACATAACCTATAAAGCTGCACAATATGTCGCATATGTATCGTCATCATAATATCAGCATGCGCAATATAGATATCGCAAAAGACTTCCTGTACTGCAATAAATGGTGTGATAGATGGAGCCCTACCATGTATCACCACAGACAACGATGCCAATGTGGTGAAGGCCACCAAGCTAAATACCTAGGTCAGACTTCAATGTTTATGGCTAAGTAAGTAGTTAGTGTATAAATTGTTAGGAGAGTAAACTGATCTTCTTGACACTGCAGTGGTAGTCTATATTGTAGTCTTACTGTTTTGTAATACATCTAATTCTTCGTTCTCATGATAGGAGATAATATGCAGAAGGTTGTCAACATCATGTACTTGAGTATTTATTTATTTATTGCAAGTCATATAGTTATCGCAACACTTGGAAGCATTATCGCATGTTTTCCTATTATTGTGCAGCCCTAATAACCTATGAAGGTGCAGCCTGTAAGCTCAGCCAAAAGGTGCATGCATTTTCATGTCATGTGGTTGAACCATGGAAAAATAATATTTTTATATAAAGCAGCAATGCCCTAGCCACCATGACATCAATCATAGAAACAGAGTACAAATAAGTTTTGCCCACACCAGAGGGTAAAAATATTAATTGCTCTTCATTTGTGTTTCGGTGCCTCCTTTTTGTCTGCCAGCAAACAACAGAGAAGCTTCCTGAAAGCTGCTGTGTGGTGATATGTACAACAAACAAGGTAAAGAACCCAAAACTCATTTCTTATAAGCTGCTGAAAAAGGTTACAGGGCTCTGTGCCATGTGGACCACTTGGACATGCTGCACGTCACAGAGAAGACACAGGACATTTTCAATTCTTGTAAAAAGAGCCTGAATTGAAAATATCTGCATGTTTTTGTGTGCATAATTTCTCGGCCTATGTTTACAAACTGTACTCATATCAGCTGCCTGTTATGTAGATGAGTTATCCAGACAGCTGTGCTTTCTCTGCTGTAGACATGATGTCAGCCTTTATAGTCACATATTGTACCTTAATGAAACAGGTTTCAACATAAGCTTTGATAATGACTCATAAGGCACATCCTAAGGTATACCCTGCTTTATTGTCTCTGTCTAAATAGGACCATAATTCACAAAATGAACATCATGCTGTGTTGATGTGTGCTATATCAGACCTAGAATTGATGTGTGTTATATCAGACACAGGCCTTGTTGCTTTGGTTGAACTGGAATGTGCCCAAATGTGGGAGGTCTGATATCTAAATCTGAACATGAGAAAACAACAAGCTTGCAGTCTTTAATAAAACCCAACAATAATTAAAGATTATTGAAACATTAATTTTCTATTCCTCACCAGCTTTTCCAATGTATAGCCTCAAACACCGCTCATTTTGATTAGGTCTACTTTGGACTGTAGACAGACAGTTCAACAAGTAGAAATAATCACTACATTGTGCAATATGTGCATCCAGACAGATGACAAATTAGAGGGATAAAAGTGCAGGTCTGACTACAGGGGATCTGGTGGCTCTATTGTGCTGTAGGGTCCACCTGTCCTCCTATGGAGTCATTGCAAATCAATACAAAGTTGTTCGGAGCATGCTATGATGAAACTTTTCTATTCTGATGGGCGTGATCTCTTCTGGGATGACCATGTCCTATCCATAAGGCACAAAGGGTCACTAAATGGTTTGATGAATATAAAAATGATGTGATTTAAAAGCCATGACCTTTATAATCACCAGATCTCAACCCAGTTAAAACAGTACTCTCCACCACCATCATCAAAACACCTGACAAGTAGATATCCTTTGGAAGAACGGTGTTCATCCTCCTGAAGAGTTCACAAACTTTTAGAATCGACGCCAAGGAGCAGTGAAGCTGTTCTGGCAGTGCATAGCACCTTTAATCTGTCACCCATTTGTATATAGAGACGCTTGAGAGCTGAGGACGCTACAGCATTTCAGATTAGCTCAGCTATGATGCACAATGTATTTTATGAGAGATGGATGTGCTAGTGAAAGTCTAACAGAAGGTCACATAGCTGTAATTTCTAAATCAGACACAGTCTATCCTCCTGGTGATGGCCTTGTGAGGCATTTGTATCTTTGTATCAGTGTTTAAACAGGGCATATTAACTTTGTGCCTAACTCCATCCAAAATGTCCAGCCCCCACTTAACTGTACTCAGAGCCAGGGCAATAACTGGGCATCGAAATGGACATGCCCCCACTCATGCTTTAGTTACAATATGGTGAAACATAGAGAGCTGGCTCATTTTCACCCACTGGCGAGGACATCTGTATCCACAGCTCTGCATAGAAGGACACAGTGTCTTATATATATATGAACCGGATTGTCTGTACCTCCCAGTCCAAACACTTACATAACACTACCATGACCTGTCCTAGTGACACCACATCTGAGACAGAGTCAGTGACCGATGTGAAGGTAGCGAGGGAGCCCACAGGGAGGGGATGGGGAGGACAGACTGCAGAGAGTAAAAACAAAAAAAAAAAAAAGAAAAGATGAGTAGATGATTTAGTAACAAAGAAGATAATAAGCAGAGAAGCAAATTTTGATGGAAATTCTTGACTACCTTGAGCAAAAATGTCTGTATGGATTGGTATGCTCAAAGGACAACCCCTGTTAGGCTCTCTCCACCTGCAAAATACACAAAAAAAAACACATGAACACAACTTTTAAGCCATGACTGTGCATATGTTGCTAAATAAAAGGTCAACCGGGTTAAACACACACACAGGCACAAACAAAACCAAACCCCCAAAATAGAAACAGTTTCCATGCCACTGACCTCTTCTACCTTGACAGTGTTTTACCATCAAGGAATTGCCAAAGTGCATTTCTCGGGGGCCAAAGCCCACAAATGTGCTCTCGACAAGCCAGTAACAAATTAAAATTTACTCTGCCTAACTATCTCATGCCCGGTAGGATGGGAACAGTATGCTCCTCAAACACACCCACACAGATATATAAACAGTGTGAGTCAAAGCATGAGGGGTACATGTGTGTGCAGTCAGGCAGATACATTTCAGAAAAACAGTGATGTTTGACTGAATGCAGAACAATAATGGGAACAAAGAGGCGCTGCTCAGGTCTTGCACGTGAACTGTGTCTGGAGACTGCACGGAGAGAATCTAGGTCCTTCTCTGACAAAAATAGATGAAAGAGTAACTGGAAGGAACAAAGGGCAGGGATTGAATTATCTAGAGGGAGACAAGTCCTTGGAGCAGAGTGATGTAAGAGAAAGAGAGATGTGGAGACACTGAATGGAGTCAGACGGACATAGATACGGATTCTAAATGTGACAGTAGTGCCAACAACTGCTTAGACAGTCCAGTGATTGTGAGAACGGAGGTTAAATATAAACTCAGTAATCCCCCAACAAAATGGCACTTAATGAGTCTCTGCCCGGATGGCAGGAGGTGAACTGAGGGGGACTGAGGTAGAGCTGGCACATGCTCAGGATTGTGCCACAATCACTCAGAGCAGGTCGTCCATGTATCGAGTGGAACAGGTTCATGTTTGGTGCCTTCTCAATGACAAATACCATGGCCTCCTTCTCTGCTTTCCGTCATAGTGGCCAACAATCCACCCTAACCATGAACTTACAGAACCATGCTTCTCTTTTAAAATTGGACCTGCAGATACTAAGCAGAAAGCCAGTGAGGAGATTACGGTATGCAGTCTCTGGATTAAAACTGCTCACACTTTCCATGTCTGAGACATGATGACTAACGGGTAAGTCCTGGGCTGTGACGGTAAACGATAGCCATGACAGTCACCCTGCTGTATCAGAGTAAGTGCCTGAATTATTCAGAAAGGTCAAAGAAGCGCTGCTGGCTGCAGGCCTAAGCCACACTTTGATACCTGGGCCCCAAATGAGGCGCAGACACAGTGTTGCTCTCTCTCCTCGACACAACCCTGACATGGTTTCATCTCATCCATATCCAGTGTTGACTATTTGTCTGTCTGTTTTGACCTCAGAGGGAAACCCTTCTGTGTGGAGATATGGACTAAGCTTTAACGTAACAGTCCCTCCCATGAGGCAAAGAGACAGGGACAGGCATTAGGTGATCTGCATTCATGCTACTCTGTGTCTCCCATCATCAAAATATATTTCTGTCACTAAGCCAATATGACTAGACCACTAACTCATGTCAGTGAGAGTTCATATGTCTCAAATCCAAGGTTAAGGTAAAGATCACATATCTATGACAACTTAAGATGTCAAAACCTGTAAACAGAAGCACTGAGAAATGCCATAAAAAACATAAATCAGCTCAGATACTGTGCACATATATTCAAAAACAGGTCCATTTTGTGAAAAGCTTCCTGGTTATATTCCAAGCTTCCTAAAGCCTCTAAATCCCAGTTAGCAGAGCGCCAACAAAAATGGCAGTGTGTATGAGTATGTGTAACAAGAGCTCTCAGATCAGAGGACCGAGAGATTAACAGGAGCTGAATGATTGACTGCAAGAAGCTGCATGCCTAAAGAGAGCTGAGAGAAACAACAGCAGCAACACTGTCCTCAACAGCACTGCTGCTGAGGACACAATGAGAAGTGGAACCACAGAGACCACTGATGTGTGTCTCTGACAACAATATATTCAGTAAATGTTTCCTTTTTCTCAAAAATCTCATCATAATGCAAAGAACATACAAGTGTTCATTTCATGCATCATTCATGGCATTTAAAAATACAGCTATGTGTACTGGCTGTGTGGTTTGTTATCAGAACATGAATTTGACTTTCTGAACATGCATATTTAATGGGCCCCTTTATGAACAACATCCTTCATTATCATTGGTCTGTCGCCTTGCATGAATTGTCATCATGAAAATAGACAAGTTATTAGCAGTTTCCCTTTTAGCCCTTATAGTTGGTCAGTACCACAGTACCAAAAATCCACAGGTCAAAAGAGATCTAAACACTCACTGTGTACATCATCTCACCCTAGAGAAAACAGTCTGTTTTCTGTCAGTTTATTTAACGCCTGGATATGGTCTTATTCAGGCTGTATGCCAACTGGAAGGAGCTGCAGCAGATTGGTTATCAAATACCTTTGTAATAAATCTTCCCTCCTGTCTCCTGTACAGTTTTATCCTTCATCCATTATTATGTTAGTTTTACAGTGCAGTGCTCCCCGTGTGCACATAAAAATAGCTTAATGCACATCGCTATTGTGTCTATCAAATTTCAAAACACTTCGCCGTTGCTGTGTAAGACATTTGGTGAAGTTTGAGGGGACAAATTATTTTTTGTCAGAATCTGTGTTGAACCTAAAATACTCAATGCTCACAATCAAGTCACTTTATAATGATGTGGTCTTAAAAATGTAATGACCCTTGAGATTTTTTTTTCATACTACTACTGTTACACATTGTGATTTCCAAGTACACTAAATGTAGATTATCATTGCTTATCATGCAATGTGTGTTCAACTAATGAGAGCATTACTGCTACAGATCATGTGACAAAAAATAAGAGGGCACTGTGAAAATATGCAGTGCTAAAATTTATCTTCAGCGAGAGGACGACAGCTTGTCATCATTCATGCAACCACCTGGCTTCAGTTTCCATTGACTCTGAATACTATCACAGCATGGGAGAGGCCAGCCGAGCCAGTCAGAGGCCTCTTACATGTGGGGGGAATCCTCAGCATATCTTGTGTTATATAATGTGTAAAGAAGAGACCTAAACATTGAGGGAGATCCCGAGGTTTCTATACCACTTGTGTGAAAAGGAATCTGTTCACTGGCTGGAGTGAAATTTAATCAAAACTGCAGGATGCCAAATCAACCTCAGAACAAAATCTAACAAGTCTAACTGCATGTAGTTTACTATTTGAAATCCATTTGGTAAGAGAAGATTACAAGGCAAACACTTTAACAGTTCAATTAGTTGATCAAAAGAAAATTAATTAGCAATGACTGGATTAAATGTTTATGTGATTTTGTAAGCAAATATTAAAAGCATTAACATTATCTGACTATAGCTTCTTATGTGTGCTGCCTTTCTCCATTTCATGTCAATGTAAAGTGAATATTTTGGGGGTTTTCACTGTTGGTTAGATAAAACAAGATATTTTAACAAGTCATATTACACTCATGAGCACATTTCACTGTTTTCTGATATTGTAAAAATAAAATAAAATAAGCATAATAAAGTCGCTCCAGCAATGCTAAAAAAATATTGCTAGCTTTAGCTTTATATAACATCATCCAACGGTGCTTATTAATACCCCAGCCAAACGTGGCACACACTCAAATACTGATATGACCACGTCAACTAAGACCATGACATCATTGTTTCTTTAATGATGTTTCCCTGACATAACTTACCATAAACAACTAAGTATTTTGGCTATTCATAGCCATATGTTACTGCCTTGGTAGTGTTTATTTATGTGCTTTGGCTCTCTGTGCTAAACTGTCTCCATTACTCACAAGCTGCTGATAACATTACTCAGATGGATGTAGCAACAAACTGCACTTTAATGAGCTAACTGATACTAATGTCACACAAAGTAATGTAAACTAAGAAAAAGTTTGCTCAAATGATACAATGTGAACACCCGCTGTCAGTAACGCAGGGTAAATAAGCCAAAATTTGCACCTTTCTTTTTCAGTTAGGGTGCACATTTTATCAGCCTTTATAACCCGTCAGCTGTTGGTCAGTTTTACGTTGCAACATAGAGGTTAACTTTTAAATTAGGTGGAAAACTGTGTGAAAACGGACAATTACCTCTTCGACCACCTCTGCTCTCCCGGAGCTCACCTCGATTTCAAGTGTGCATTTTCCGGTTGTGATAGCTCACTCTGATTGGCCCACAACTCCGGAAGTAGCTGTTTGGATGTCATGGCAACAGAGACAGTTTTCACAGCAGCCAACACGGTAGTGATGTGACCAATAACATTAATAATAGGCAATATTTAATTTATTCCACTTTTCATTCATAGCGAAATTCAATAGTACACAAAAGTAACTCATAATAGGGGTTAAGGTTTAAAACCCAACATGAATAGAAAGGTTTTTAGGCCTTTAAAAAAAGAGATTAGGGTCTGTGCTGCCCTCACATGGTTAGGTCAATAAATGTAAGACAGAAGAATGAAGCGTTAAAACACATTCGAACGTCTCTAAAGTTCTGGGATACTTAATACACACCTACTGTACATTTCTGAGGGACTTTCATTTGCTATGCATTAGAATGAGCAGTTACATCTCAGCTCAGCTCCACTTGAATCGGCAACATTATTAAAATTCTCCTTACAATTCACATTCATAATTTAACACAGTAAAGTAAGAAATAATTCTTCACAGTGAGGGGTTTTATTTTTAATATTTAATAACAGTTAGTACTCACACTTACGCATTATAATGTGAAGTGAAGCCGTGTAGGATCCTTCCATTATTATTATTATTAAGTCGTTGTTAGGTAATTTGTGATGATTGCTTATTCAGTTACTTTATCAAACATAACGATCACTGTTGTCCAAGTGTATAGGTGTGGTTTTAATTTTCTTGTAGTATTAATTGTGAAAAAACAAATCTATCATGTGCAAAGTTTAAATATTCATTTTAGTCTAACACTGAATTCATTGTAACATCTACCATTAAATTCAGACTTGGCCAGCAAAAAATGTACAAGCCCAAGTTAAAACCAAAACATACCTCAACTGAGGTGGTAGCAGTCAGGTGACCATGTCTTTTACAGTAAAAGAGTAAAAAAAAATCATTATGTTATGACTATAATACTTGAAGAAACAAGTTACATAACAGGTCATGAACTGTGAATCTGCAAAGAGGGGGGGGGGGGGGCAAGCAGACAGGCACCAGACAGATATCAATAGACAAATGCTTCAGAGGGACACTCAATCCTGCCAGCAGGATTTAGCAGTTTGTGTGCGCATGTGTTTGTGTGTGACAGAGAAAAAGCGGTAGGAGGAAAGAGAGGAGCAAACACTTTCATAGAATCTGAAAGTGTTTTCTTTGTGGACCCAACCCTGCAGTGTATTACACAGCTTCTATTTTAAATATTCTCATTTATTAGGCTGGAGACAAGTGGCAGGTGCACCACCGCTCATGTGAGAAAAAAAAACATGCTAGGGATGATGCACACATTTACACTAGAGAAGAAGGAAACAACCAGGATGATTTTGTCACTGGAAAGTGTGACTGCTCTGCTGACACATGTTTGCTGTGTGCATTAGATAACCACTATAACTTAAGTCATTAACCCCTTGTGACCTTGGTAAGCTAAAATGGAAAGGATATGATGTGTAGACGCAGAAGAACTCGTGAATGTGATGCGAGTGAGTTTTCCAATGATGACAGTTCACTGACAGGTCACGTAAACTGGGTTGGTGCATCTGGTAGTGTCAATCTGTGGTGGATAATGTCAGTGGTCTTCATCTGTGTAAGGCTTGGAAAATGAAGAGCAGGGGGTCAGTAAACAGACCAAAGGAAGAGAGTATCTACTGACACTCTTCGAGGAAAACCTCAAGGAAACCTAAGAAGCAAAAGACAAATATACACTCACTGGCCAGATTATTAGGAACACTTGTGTAATCTAATGTAATGTTATACAACAGCTCCAATATAATTATATTACATTTTCAGTTTCTGTTGACATTGTGAGAAAGGTAATAAAGGTAATAATTATTTATCACTTTTTAATGAAGTAGATTTGTTCAATTCACACGAGAAAAGAGCACGTTTCAAACTGTCTCCCCGGTGTGATAATTTGACCCCAACATACTCGAGTTAATTGGATCTGTTATGAAGTTGCTTTCTTGATTACTAGGTCACTCTGAGTTCAGAAGCCACTTGAGCAGCATTTTTTTTCAGTGAGAACAAAAGAGCTATGATTACAAACTTCTCTCAAATGCAGCTTTCACCGGGTGACGTAAATCAGCACCCAGGCATTTGCAAAGGTCAGCTCAGTGCAGAGAAAGAACAACACCGACGTGAACGACAACATCTACATGGATTATTTGGACAAACAAGCCTCCCTGCTGTCCTTGGAGCTTGTTCAAGGAACAGTGAGTGGGTTCGTTACTTTCTACTCAGTCAGTCGGAGAAGACAATGGCTCCTCTTTGTCTCAAAGGACAAAAGCGAGGTCATACTCTGTTCCCTCGGACAACCTTCCCTTGTCACATTTGGACTGTATGCATCATGGTGGGTTATGTCACAAGAGCTTCACAATAAGACAATCCTGGAAAAAAAATACTGGCATATTTCTCCTCTGTAGGCCGGATCTGCCCAGTTTAGAACATGCTTCTGTGAGTTATGCAACAGCTAATGAAGATTAATTGCCATGCTTTCTATAAGGACAGATTCACATTCATTTGAATGATGTGTGAGACTAATCCAGTATTCTAGTATTCATGTGTCAACAATTGAAATCGTCCATCAACATGTTTGGCAATTTGGTGACGATAACAATGACTTGAGACATCCAGCAACAGTACTCCAACAGCAGTGAGTGCAGAGAGATCTTTCATGCCTTAGTGGAGAGAGACTTGGTAATATTTGGCAGGACAGTGCTTAGGCCACTGAAACCAAGTCACGGGTCAGTATTATTGACTCTCTTCCCACTGATACTGACTCAGCAACCAGTATTATTTACTGTCCTGAAAACTGTAACTGGTTTTTAGTTTTGGTTTTGGGTTTTGAGTAACTTTGAGAGAGAGGAGGGTCAATAATGCTGACCCGTGAGACACTTTGGGATGAAGGTTGAAAATGCTGACTCAGGAAATGATACTGCAGTAATCTTACTTGTAAATCATTGTATATCTTTTGTCCCCATTTTGTGTTAAGTATGAGTGCGGGTACAGCGATTCAGCTATTACTTTTCTTTTTTTTTTTTAATGTTCATTGACTTTTGGATGAAGCACTGTAGGAATGTTTGTCCTTTTTCGCCCCCTCTCTTTGTCAACTCCAGTCATGACCCTGTGGCATTTCAGTGCCCAAGAGAGAGATTAGCTGATGAAGAAAGTAGCCAAAAAGCCATATCTTTTTCTCAGGAGTTAGTGAAATCCTAAACAGAGCGACTGGGAGAGTGAATATTGCATATGCATTCATATGGTGCCCATAGATGTAACTCAAAATGAAAGCTAATGTTGCTCAGTTTGCTAACACAGCTTTATAAGATCAGGATGTTGGGCTGCGGCTGTGCTGGAAACATGAGAGACACCAGCCGTTACAAAGTCTGTCGGGTAAAAGTCACGGTTGCTTCAGTTATGCAAGCCTTTGAGCTGTGCCAAATCGACTAGGATGTCTGTGGGAGCTGCTTGGATGTGGAACTACACAATAAAAAAAAGAGTTGTGATTAATTAAAGCAAAAACATCCTCTTCCCATGTCCGTCCGGTTCTCTGGACCACTCTCCACCTGCGGGTTTCACTCAAGCACCAAATTGAATTGGTTCAGAGCTTGACTGGCATCTTCAGACATTCTTTGTAGCTCTCCAAGAGCAGTGGGAACAAAGCCACCAGGAAACCAAATTACAACGATGGAAACACACAGTGCCAGCCACAATGAAGAGTGAGAGATCTTGCATAACCCAACAACAGGCCAGGATATTACACAGCAACAAATTACATAGCAACAAATGAGAAAGCAGAGCGTACATTCAAAATAAAATAAAAGACACAATTAGTTTGTAATCTCTGTCTCCGAATTTGTTTTAGAGAAGCTGAAGTACACAAGAGATGCACGATGTAACTGCAGCTATCCCTTCAAGCACACAAACACAATAAGACTGTCTGACAACAGGCATATATCATAGGTTAATACATTGAAAAAATCTGTGCAGGCATTTTTGTATTCCTTGTACAATAAAAGAAACTGCCTAGCCATGACTCTTGTTCTTGTCTATACTATATCACATATGTCTTTCTAACTCATGAATATTTTTTTCCATTTCTCTGTATCCTGTTCCTGCCACTCTAATTTAGTTTCTTGTTCTGCTGGAATATATAATTTCACTCCTGGAAATCAATCAAGTGTTATCTCAGTGTACTGTATCATTGCTTATTTTTATACTCACTTCAAAAACAAACAAGTTACAGGAACAAGGCGAACTCTGGCTTTTCATTTTGCAGGATGTTGTGATTAAGTTCAGGTCTCTATCAGGCTGAAACAGCGCAGTCAAATATGCCCTATTACATTTTCCTCAGTTCCCCTCATGTGGTTTTTGGTCTTTCTCTTCCCTTCCTTTGCTTTTGTAAGTAAATGTGCGTCTGCAGACATTGTGCTCCTTCGTGCACAATCCTTCCGCACGCTAGAACATTTTGCACCTTTTTTTTTTATCTCCTCTGTCAATCCCCCACATCGTTAGCTCTGTGAACCACTTTCTGTGCGTTCATTATCAATGCACTGTTGATTAGCACATCACCACAGAGAGCCAGTTGGCCATTCATCCAAGTTTCAATGGGAATGACGTAAATCCTGACCTGTTTGGTGTCCCATGGCCTGGACCTGCTCTCTTGGACTGTGTCTCTTGCCTCTACACGGCTTGACTGGCACTGACACAGGTTCGAACAGCTGAGAGAGGGCCCGAGCCTCCAAATGTACCATAGGAGGTCCCTTAAACCTATCCCATTCATGCCGAGGCTCTCTTTGGCACAATCTGATGTCTAATGTGACCTAAATATGTAACAAAAGCAGTTTTTTTGTTATGTAATCACTTGTGTTGTGCCAAAGTGCCTCAGCTGGACCTGACAGAAACCTATTGAACCAAATCCTGGCAGTTTTTGTTTTCCCTCACTGTTGTTGTAGTTCTGCATTAGCTTTAAATCAAGCTGCTCTTTATATCCTTCAATTGAATTGAAATCATAGCCGAACATCACTTACAGACATCTAGCTGAGATTAAATATTGCTTTCTGCAAGAATAGAGTAGGCTAGTCAAATTTGAATAAATATATGGGTCATGCCATTACAAAAAAAGATGACGAAGAATAAAGATCTTACAGTAACTGTAACAATAGAGATGACACTAGAATGATAGCAGTATCATCTCCCCTGAGGCTGCTGGGCTATTTGCGTAGTAATGAAAATATCTGATGTACCTCTTATCTATTAATAGGTTTATGTCTTGCAAAAATGAATATGCAAATGACTATTGTTGGAATTTCCTGCAGAGTTGGTTTAACAATTGTGTGTGTGTGTGTGTGTGTGTGTGT
>JANJYP010016383.1:0-11658 GCA_024605115.1 Rastrelliger brachysoma | reverse complement strand
TCATACCATCCATACACCCAACTGCAGCCTGTGGATGTTTAATATTCAATTTTTTTTGAAGAATTGATCATTTTGTAAATGTCAGTACATGGGAACTGGACATATTTAAAAATTGTTCTGCAGGTCAGCAAGCACCGTACTCAGGTTACTGGATACTCTCAGCCAGGGGTGTCACGTGACTCGCTGACCTGGAAATGAATGACGCGGACACCATGGTACCTTTGAATTTGGTTAAAATTATCTTTTTAAAAATGATTTTTTTTAAAAAAATGAATTTCTACAGGACATAACTCGCAACCACAGAAAATGACCAATTTTTGAACAAAGTGTATATAAACGTATCTGGATGGTATGAGATGAACTGATCATAGGTGACAAGATTGATTAGGACTGGAAATGGCCTTTAATGGTATGTTTTGGAGATCCACTGAGATCTACTTAAGCTTACTTAAAGCCTGTTGACAGTGACTGATACTTAATTTATAATCTGATGTAACATGTCTCAGTATTTACTGCTTCTGACAGCATCTGTTCATCACACCACACAGCTGTCAGTGCTCATTATCTATTCACCTATATTAGATGGACTTATATAAGAGGTTTTGGTAAATATTGGTGTGAGGGGATAATGGTTATTACATCTGACATGATCGTGTGTGTGTGAGAGACAGAATGATACACAGAAAGTCTCTGTGGAAGGCGACACATATTCAAGTTGTCAGGTGTGAATGATGTCTGCACAGTATGATCATTCCTGCAAGATAATACAGACCTCTGGGGTATTAGTTCTCAAAAATGACTCAATCTGGCCTACTCACCTCTATAAAGATAAAATAAAATAATTTACAGACTAAGGAAAAACACTGGAGCTGTTATTTTGGTGCAGATGTTTTGTCTTGAACAAAAACACTGAACTGAAAGTGGCAATTACGCTTTTCTGTTGATGCATCTGTAATTATGTGGAAATGCCAACAGGAAGCCAAACACTATCTATATCTATGTGTATTATGTTAACATGACAACATCCCATATCACCATTTTTATGAAACAGTGAGTGTATAGATTTCATTCTTATATATTTCTCTAGTTGTAGAATCTATTACTTCTACTTCTTACAGCCAATGATAGATTTCTGAAATACAATTATGCAATATTCTAACACAAATTCCATTTTTTTTTTCTTAATTGGCATTTGAATAATAAAAATCGAGAAAAATGTCAAACACAGAGGCTCGGCTGATAATACAGAGAGATGGGCTGTAATGTGTAAAAGACAATCGCCAGTCAGACACTTACTTGGGGAAAGCATCGAAGCAGTAGGTTTTCTTCGTGTCAGGAAAGGCCACTCTCATGCCTGATGTTAGAGGTGAGTGAAGGACCACTGCAGCACACTCATACCGTGATGCCAGGTCTACAGTGGGAACTGTACCAATGCTCTGTCCATACAGGATGATATTCTCTGGGCTGATGCCATACCTGGTTAAAGCAGGGAAACAGAGATAATGTGTCAGTATGGGACAACACTGATACAAATACACAAACAAACCAAAAAAAAACGCCTGGCCAGAAATAATGTAATATAATTCACAAGTGACAGAAAGGATTAAACAATCATCAAAATTATAATCTGTATCTGATTAATAAAATCAGTCAATTCAGTTTAGATAAACTAATTCCACTGAACCTTCTACAAAAACAATCATTTCTTTGTGCTGTCTTCATCTTAAGAGGAAGGATGTGGAGAATTTACAAGATTTTTTTTTTTATAAATATGCTGTAATTACCGAAGAGAGTGACTGATACACGCAAAAATAATTCACACCAACCAACCCTTACTCAACGCTCTGCTGTGTCATGTCTTCCCTGGGCAGTAGTCGCATTAAGGCAGCTTTGCTTTCACTAATGAGACACTTTATCACTCCACAATGTCCTTGAGAGACTAAACCCACACCCCCGCCCCCGCCGTCCCTCTTCCCACCATTCATCTCGTTCTTTTTTTTATTCCCACGACATCTGTCTCAACTCTGTTCTACTCTTCATCACAGCTCTGCACTGATCACTTGCTCTGCCACCTTGATTCACCCAGTCTTTACATCTTCATCTTTACTTGAATTCTCTCATTCCCCACTCCTTTCTTTTTCTCAGCAGTCACAACACAATGACAGTGTAACCTGATTTGCTCCCCAGCTAAACACATTTAAAATCCTGTTGTTACAGAGCAAAGCGCAGTGTGATATATGAGCCCTTGAAGGACACATATGAGTCAATTACATCCCATCATACCGTGTGCGCAGGGCGTGCCAAGCCGCATCTATGTCTGCATATAGGTTCTTCTCAGTGGGCTTGCCAGTGCTGACGCCATATCCTGAGTAGTCATAGGAAAAGATGTTGCAGTTGATGCGGGTGCCGAGGCCAATGTAGAAACTGCTCATCTGGCCCAGGTCCACAGCATTACCATGGGAGAAAAGCACTGTAAACCTGAGAGGATAGACATACAAATTTCAGGTTATAACATGTATAGAGATGTATTATATATAGATATATATTTATCTTTTTTATCTTTCTCTTGATTCTCCCAATTACTAGAGACACCTAATTTTTCATGGCATCCTTATTCATTGCTAAGGCCCACATTTTATATTGTAGCCAAAATAAAAAAGGTTCAGAGCTTAAAGCACTCGGGCATTATGCTGAATTTCAGGCATAGAGCAGTTTTAAATTCATACAACACTTAATTCAATACATTGTACACATTGCCTCCTAGATAACTTTTCAGGTTCTCAAATCTTTTCTTGCTTTAATCCCTGAAAGCACATTTTTCTATTTGTGTAGACAAGCAGCATCTTTAGTTGAGGCTTTATTCAAAAGCACATGCTTCAGGATTTGTATAAACGCTGGAAATGCTATTTAAGCAAAGCCAAATGAATACATCACAGGAAGGATTAACAATAACACTGAAACAAAGAAACAAACCAAATTGAACATAATTAAATCCAACACATTTTTAAAATCCACCTACAAATGTAATTTTATACTGAAGCAAACAATGAACAACCTGCTGATGAACACAGAGAGGTCAGTCAGACTCTGTCTATAAATGCGGCATAATGTCAGATGAGTTCACTGAGATGGCCGTGTGTCAAATGACTCTTACTTCTAGACATTTTATACAACCTGAGAAGCAGGGTATCCACTATAAAGTCTGAGTATACCTGCACTTAGCTTTTATTCATGAATGCATGTTGCGCTGCCTGTAGCAATATGATACTTCTTCAACACACGGACTGTTTTGAGATGCTCCCTCAGTGGTTTTGTTTATGAAGCTTTGGCTTCGCTCTTGGCCTTTCCACTCACAAGATGGCACAACAATGACTCTGCCATATCAGGACCAGTTTGGATTCATTTTTGTGTAATACTAGATTGACATTAAAACAAGATACACAGACTGTAACACAAGCCTGTCTATCTTTTTTTAATAGATTGGGTAAATTAATCAGCAGCACAGTGCAGCAGGATAGGCATCAAACTGAATATAAATGCTTTTACAATTTGGCACATAAAATACTTCTTCTTAGGCCGTATTTGTCTCATAAAAAAATAACACAAGCCTGCAGGAAAGATGGCCAGATAACTAAAACTGTTTAGTCTCTGACTCACATGAAACTAATATCTTGCCACTGAGCATGAAACTATTACACTAGCTATCATAAATAAGAATTACGAAATGTAGAAGAACTCAACATTCAAGTTTAACGTGAACCTGCAGGACTAAAAAGAAGAGCTAAAATAGAAAAATAGATAGCTTTGACACACTGAAAAAGCAGGAAGAACATCACTGAGTTGGCTGAGTCAACAGGGAGATAAGTAAAGGAAGTAAACCTGGATGTGAGTGGACAAGACAGACAAGAAAGGAGGGTGTGGAAACACTTATAGGGAAGTGTGACACACTGTCATAAAATGACAAAGAAAGGTCAAGCAAGCTGTGGTGTTTAACTACTCAAAAGGTAAACCCACCTAGCATTAGGAACACAGCGAATATACATGCAGCCAACTCTGTTTCCTCGGCTGGAGCGAGTGAGAAACACCTCAGTTGTGTCCAGCTCTCTCTGGGAGTACTGAAATTCTGCTCGCTCTGTCAGGTGGAGCTTCCATCTTCCCTCCACAGACCCAGCCCCTGCACCTCCAGCCACTGAAGCACCACTGCGCGCCCGCAGGTTGGATGTCCCTGTTCCCCCTGGTGCATTGGGGCCTACCTCTGGATCCGGGAGAAAGGTGTATGTGGGCTCAGGGGGCAGGAAGGCGAGTTTGGCTGCAATGCGGCCGGGGCAGGGTGGGCAGCAGAAGAGGCAGCAGAGCTCACTGAGAGAGAGGCCATTCATCCTTTACTGTGCACGAGGAGGACAAGAGGATCAGTGTGCTAATGAATCTACATCATCCCAATGTAACACAATGAGATACTTATTACAGTGACATGTGCGATGCACTCGCTCACAATGCAGCAACAATGATGATGGAAATGTTTCAAGCAAGTTTAAAACATGTAAGGATTATAAATGATCAATATATGGCTACATCTTTATAATTCATTCATAGGGTAAATTTACCAATGTGCTGGTTACCAGAGCTACTTAACTGTTTGGTTGAACTGCAGCAAATCTATTGGAAAATATTTTGATAATCAGGCAGGCCAAGTCATAGAAAAGCTAAATATTTGAATGTGGCTCCTGCTTTTCTTTGTTTTGCATACAGTAAAGTGTATGCACTGCCCGCTTCTGATGAGCATTTCCCACTATTTTGTGATGCTTCAGATGCCAAATAATGAATCCATTAATAAAAAGAAATTGTAAGATTTAGGGCAGTAATTAATGATAATTTTCTTCATCTGTTGCAACTGTAACTGTGCTATTTGGTTTATACAGCAAATATATTCAATTTATTGTCATTAGAGGCTAAAGACAACAGACAAAAAGAAGATGGAAAATCCCAAAAGATTAATAGATTACCAAAATAGTTGGTGATTAACTTAATAGTCGACAGCTATTTAATTAACTTGAACAATCATTGCTGGTTTAGTCAAGTTAGGCAATAAGGGAAACAATATTGGTTAAGCGCTTCACATATGAGAAGGGTTTCCTCATCATGACATTTAAAACTTAATCCAGGACTTCACTTTAAGCTCTGGTAAACACTAGTGAATATGACTCATTATTTCAAAATGCTAGGGGGCAAGCAATTAACTGATCCCTCATCATATGATGGAGCCCTGCTTTCCTCCCTGCAAACATACAGTGTAAGACAAAAGTAGACCTACCTGTTGAGCTGAAGGGCTTAGTCTAAATAAAAAATAAGTGGTGCTGAAACAAAAATGAAACAAAGAAGGCTTCCTCCTCTTCAAAATGCAAGCCACATTCACACACAGGAGGCAGATAAGCGCTCAGTCAGCAGAGGAAGGAGGAAAAAGTAGTGTTATTTACAAAGTATGTGCTTGGTTTTCAGTGTGTTGCCTGAAGTCCAGATCACATCCATTTTGTCCACTTGTTGAGAGGCCGGGGAGTGATCTGCTGTCCCCCCCAAAACGTGCCTTTGATATTTTTATGAAGTAGAATTAGTTTCTTTAGTTTTTTTAACCTGTGTTGACAGTGAGGAGGAAACGTTTCCAAAGCAATCTTCACCCAGATCTCACCAAAAGCAAACTCTGAACGTTCTTCGACCGCAATTAAACGGTTAGCACACGATATCGTTCCCTCCTGTGAAAATGACCGATATATATGCAGAGAAAAAAACGATGACAAGTTGCATTTGACCGAACTCCAGAGATAGGAGCTAGTCGTCTGCGCGTACTAGCTAGCTCTGTGCTGGCTTAAGCTAGCAAGAAGACATAAACACGGCCACTCAGTAAAAACTACACGGACGACTCCAAAAACATCGTCAAAACACGATCTCCAGCCTGTGTGTTTCTTTCTGCGAATCCGTGAATGTCGCTCGCGTCTCCTGTTGACTTTAGACACAGCGTCTGGTCATTTAAATGAGTCCATATACGTGCGGTGTTTTCCTACTTCTCCTGCTGTTTCACCGCATCCGGAAGCGACAGCTGACAGGATGTGACGCAGGGAGTTTCCATTGGACAATTACGGGATACTTGTTATCAGTGTGGGTGACACTGTTGCAAAAGATAACGTAAAAGATGACATGTTTTTGAAGATTACTGTCATCAACTAGATTTGATATCGCGAGATTTAAAACATTATAATTCTTTCCATCCATCTAACCATAACTTTAATATATATATATATTATTAAATTTGCTTACTGTGTTCACCAAACTTTATTCATAAATTCTCATTTGTTTCAACTATTAAGCCATTAATGTATAACCATAAGCCTAACATAATGTTTATTTAATTATTTTATTATAACCATTAGACTTCCTGGCTTATGATTGTATATGTTGTATACAAGATACTGTAAACCTGTTCTATTGTATTCATGTTGTGTTTTATATTGCTTGTGTTGTTTTACTGTCTACACTTATTGGCTTATCAGTGATCTGTGAGGCACTCGTCTGCATGAAAGTTGCTATTAAGTTTGATTCATGTAAGTTTATTAGAAATGTATTATTATCATGTACTTGTGGAGGCAACTGAAATAAAATCCTTACAGGAAAACAGCCCTTCCCACTTCCCATTCATACACTGCAGAGTACACCGTTTTCCTGTGCTCAGTAGAAGGCTTTGCTGGCTCAGGAACCACCTTTACTACCTGTTCCCCAGAAAATGCTCATGTCAGCCTATCAACTTTCTTTTGTAAAGTAGTCCACCCATGGTCACATGAAATAGGCCAGTTTGTTCATGTAACCCCACAAATGTGTTTTCAGTTATTCTGAGGGATATATCTATTAAACCTGGGTAATATACCAAAATACAGTATGTTCTTGGTAATTTTAGGTAAATTGACTCTTCAGGTTGTGTGGAAATACAATATGTTGGGTCAATAAACTCCAGGTCCAAGTTTGAGCTTTACTGGGACAACAAAACCAAGAGGAAGAAGAATACACCTAAGAGGAGTTGAGAGCTGTTGAGAGGAGTTTAAGCAGGCAAATGAGTGAAACCACCTGTGGAGATGGATCACAGCTATGCAGGTATCTTTATTAATGCACTTTTTAAGGAGGCAATGTTAAAAAACTGTCTTTGGTATACTAAAGTGCAAAACATGAATGCACAAATGTCCATATATATTCAGTATCAGTACTTATGTTCTGTATGTCAGCACTAGCAAGAATTCAATAACTCTGGCTTGGTGTTTTTCTAAAGATCACCATCAATTGACCTTCAGAGCAGATATTTTAATGTGTTACAGCAGGAAAAGCACAGGAGTGATTAATAACCATAACGATAGCACAACTCCATTCAGTTAAGGGACCCTACTCCCTGCTTCATTGGTTTGGCTTACTGGGAGACTTTTATTAAAGCCATGGTTAGTGTTAAGAATTACTCCTTTGTGCTTTATATAAGACAATGTTTAAACAGTGAAAAGGATCAATCATTATCTTTTCCACAGAAAAAATTATACTCTTACTTGGATGTCATACCGTCAATTACTTTTTGTTTGTATGATGAAATATGGTTATTTGACTATGTTTTGGTCAAATTTGTTTCATGAATTTTTTTTTCCTGACTTACATATTTCAGTCTCATTACAGAAACTTTGTGTTAAGTGTTTTAAATTCAGTGTAGATGAACGGCCCTTATAGCAAGTCCTAACACAGTATACAATGAAGTTGAACATACTATTGTGTGGGACCATTTGTGCCAACAGTGTATTGCTGAGTCTGAAACAATATACAAGTACAATGCAGAGGGGCCACAGTATGTAGATACAGTGGAGCAGTACAAAAACTACTGTCTGAGTGCTATAGAGACTAACGACTAAATACACAGAAAATCAGTTCATTTACCAGAAGACTGTTTCCATAAGCATCTAACTATTAGAATAAATAAAAAATACAAAAGACAAGTATAATTTAAAATAAACTTTGCGATTTTATTGTTTTGTACTTACTCTTACACATCATACAATCCTAAATCTTTAAAGAAAAACAAAATAAAAAGATATCTGGTGGTGTTTCTGGGGGACTGGAGTGCCAAGGAACAGGAACTACAGCTCTGTGAACATTGCAGATTTCATTTGATGTCCCTCAAGCTCATCTTGAAAGACAAAAATGAATCAACCCATCTTCATTTGTCTTGAGTTCTGCAGTGAAACAGAATTCTAACTGGAATTCATCATAACTGGCAGGTTTATCATTAACGATCAAAACCCTTTGCATGATGAAGACATTATAAAATGTTGTGCTAAAGACAGGATTGAAGACATCAAAACTCTATCAAAAGCAACAAAACAGAAGGAAGAAAACATATGCACTGATAATATCTAGATTAAGTATTTTTGCCCTAATTGCTGGTGCCAAGTCCTTCATCAGAAACAAAAACAGTTTTCGTCATCCAACTGTCTCAAATCTCACATTAAGAAAAATGGGCGTCCATTCTCTTCCCAAAGTCATAATCAATATCAGGGCTATGTATAGTTTGATAAATGACATTGCAGCTTGTTGTATGAATTATGGTGGTTTACATTCAAACTGCTCACATGTATTTAAAAAAAGAGGGTGTGATATGAGCAGTCAATAGAAAACTAAGTGTAAACCATGAAATCCACACGATTTACATCAGCTGAACAATCATTCCAAAGAAACGACTTTCTCTCTGAACTATTAACCTGTGAATAATGACCATGGTGTTGTGGGAGATGCTATTCTGTTACTGTCATCAACCCAGCAGGCAAGCTTGTATATTCAGATTATATAAGAAACACCCAACTGTCCTATTTAAACATTGTCTTATTTAGGGAGAACCTATGGTTTCTCTAAATATGACACTACTTTTCCTTGTATATAATCATCACTCAAGAACCCCCAAAACTTCTGAATTTTAATTTGCCACAAGTAATGGGATGGAGGAAGAAATCAAACCACTATCAAAGGATTTACAACCTATCCCAGGTAAATAGTCACAGTCTTGGAATATTAAGTCACAAAGCCACCTGTCCGTTATCACCACTGAGACTTTAGTAGGAGTTCTGATAAAGCCCAATTTTCCAATCATAGTAGCCACAGCTAAATACAGCAAGGTCCCGTATGATATCTGATGTATACAAGGAAAAGATTCATTAATGTCCAACACATTCTGTATTGACTTATTTAGAAAATGCATTTTCTGCCAATTCCTTGCAACTTTTCTACAGCTTTTTACCATAAATATTCAATAATCAAGATCATGAAACATTTACAAGGAAAGCTTTTTGATAATGAAGATGAAACCTCAAATGCCCCCTCCATATCTCACAAGGGGCCTTTTAAACTCTCAGTAATATCACTATGCTATGAACAGAATCAGTAACAGGATAAAAGCATGGATTGGAATACTGTGTAATTCGGCAAGGTTAATACAGCTTACACAGGTTTGTTAACAATCTGACTATTGTAAATTAGAAACCATGTGGCCTACAGGTGATACTCATGGTCGAGCCAGTTACTGAAAATACTTTGGACATTACACAGGCAGATGATGTAGTAAATAAAAGTGGAACGAAGATTGGGGAGAAAAATCTGTGCCATTTGTGGCACATTCTTTTTTTTTTGTTTGGATAATTATGAAAAGCACTTTAATACACATAGTACTATTCTTCACCATAGTCCCCCGCCTTTATTACCTGGCAAAAATCTACATTAAGGTTATACTATATGAATAGGAGCCACATGGTATTTACATTTGGAAAAAAAAAACAGTAGAGTCCTGTTAACTTGAACCTCAAGGTGCTAGCCATGCATTGTGCTACTGCTGTGTGGCTTTTTAAACATTCCAGCTTCATTTCTAACTGTGCAGGCAGTTACCAAACAGCAACTCATATGTTTGACTGCACACATGCATTTAAGTTTGATCTTCCTAGAAGAAGCTAGCTAGAAGCAGTCTCCATGGTAAAAGACTCATCTGAATCTGAGTACATTGTAAAAAGCACAGCTCGCAGCTCTGTAGCATCGCAGCAATAGGGTGTATTCACACCAGGAAGGCCTGTTAGTTCACTTGCTTTGGTGCGGATCAAATACTTTTTCTATTTTTTTCACTTGGTGCGGTTCGCTTTCACACTGTGATTAATTGCAAGTGGAGTATTTGAAAAGTGTTTAAGGACGTTCAACCATTGGACAATGGCGGAAAAGCAGGAAGTCCAATGTAAACAATGGAGGTTATGCTAATGTTGTCTTGTCCTTGTAGCAATATAGTTCATACAGATCCAGCTGTTTGCAGAAATATATGAGTCGCGAGAGTGTTTCATCCAAAATCAGTTTCACCACATAATGCTCATTTTGCAACGACAAAGACACGCAGTTTAATGGCTGGGAATGAGAGCTACAATGTGTGCCCACGTTACTATGGTAACAGCAGGCCGAGGACACAACAGGTATTGGGAGGACGACGGAAGCCCGTTATATCCAGAAAGGTAGATTTTTTGGCAGCTGGTGCGGATTGAAGTCGGGCTGCTTTCACACCTTAAACGACCCGCACCAGGGTTCATTTGGAACTGCTCCGAGACCACCTCTTCAGCTGGGTCTCGGTTCGCTTGTTTGGTGCACACTAGAGTTCATGCTCGTATTCACACCAGATCAAAAGGTCCACACCAAGGGAGGAAACAAACTGGAGTTTGTTTTAAGCGAACTAAACACGGCAGGTGTGAATACACCCTTAATTTTAGCTGAGCAGAAGGGGTGTCAATGTGTAACGTAACTGCAACCCGGGTCAGTTTTCATTCAGCATGTGTCAGTG
The DNA here is from genome assembly GCA_024605115.1 of Rastrelliger brachysoma. Classification (NCBI taxonomy): domain Eukaryota; kingdom Metazoa; phylum Chordata; class Actinopteri; order Scombriformes; family Scombridae; genus Rastrelliger; species Rastrelliger brachysoma. The sequence continues at coordinate 782 of JANJYP010016383.1, read as the reverse complement.
GTCTGCTGGTGGTTAGAGAAACGTGGAGCTTCACACTGTGACTCCACAAAACAAAAAAGGGCATTCAAGAGGAACACTCCATCTTACCAACATATCATCAGTCAATCAAGTAGGCTTCTTTTTAACTAGCCTGCTAAACAAATCAAGTATAAACTGCAAATGACCCAGATGCTGAACAAAACTGAGTGGGTGTGGCACATTATTTTGCGCTCTGCAGTTGACACGCTTTGTTGTGCTTTTGTTTCCGAATACTAAATAGGGAACATTTTACTGCACAATTGTAATTTAAAGGCTTAGCTGGACTCTACCCCATCATGTCAGAGCCTGTGTATTTTTTTTTCTTCAATGGTTATATAATCAAGATGGAATTACTTAAATATAAGTGAAAAGGTTAAGTACAAATCTTACTGATTTGCTGACACATGCTGCCAATCCTCCAGCACAGACCAACCAAACGATAAAAAATAAATAGAATGCAATCACACAATTCAAGCTAACTACAATATATTAATATAGATCTTCTGATGTCATACGCTCATTAAAACAGAAAGAAAAAAAAAACAACACAAAATTCAATCACTCAGGTAAGTCAAGGTTCTCAGCCCCGCCCACCCCTTCCCTCCTCCCACCCCACCCCGCAAATAACTGTTCATGCACCCAATATCAGTATGATAAGTCAATATATCAAAGAGAAACATTTCTGGAAAATGCTGAGACTTTGGAGTCCAACGTGTGGTGACCCATAGTGTAAGGGTAAGAGGAGGTGAGAAGGGGGGGGGGGG
>JANJYP010016381.1:0-12257 GCA_024605115.1 Rastrelliger brachysoma | reverse complement strand
ACGGCCCTCCATGGCACATGATTGCCCACCCCTGCTCTAGGAGCAGGTTGAACACTCCAGCTGTAGTGAATGGTGGAAGCAGAAATAACCAGTGAAAAATAGGATCCATTTATATGACAATGTTTGGGAGTGAAAAAAGTTAAACATATTATCAGATCTCCATATCATTTAGGCAGCAACAGTGTTTTGGGCGGTTGAAAACTCAAAAAAAGTGAAAACACCTTCCAGTGTGGAAATCTTGAAAACACTGCACTCTCACGTCAAAATTGCGTTTTCACGTACAGTTTACATCACATTGGACTCGGCGGGGGGTGTCTGCACACTGTCACTGCACAGTCACACTCACACACGCAGACAGCTAATACAGAGCAACACTGGCATTCATTTATGTTTATGTTTCTTGTTACCTGATGAATGTAAACCCTATATTTACTCACCTTTTAGTTCTGTTTTTGTTTATTACCTGTTTGACTCTTTAGCTGCTAATTACTCTACGCTCCAAAGCTGGTTGCTAACTTTTGCCTGTTCTTTGTTGCTGTCAGGTCAAGTACAATGAGTTCTAAGAGTTTGGACTTCAAGAAAACAGCCTGCTGCCAAAAACAATGCCAGGCAACCAGTAAGCAGGAACCAAAGAATTAAAAGGTGTATGCTGTAAAAACCAAAAATTAGCTGAAATACACTGTAGAGCTCTGTCAGTCTGAGGGGACCTACAGAGTTGGTGATAATTGGATGGATCTCTATGAGTGACCCTTTTGACACTACACAGTCATTTGATCCACTGCTAAAATATTGAAAAAAATATTGATTTTAGCCTCATTACACAATCTAAACGACCTAAAACAAAGATCCCCTGAACCTTAGTCTCATTATTTTAGAATAAGGCCAATACAGACATTTTAGTATATTAAATCCATGTTGAAAGTTTTTTTTTTTTTAACATAGAATAATGCAGGCCAACAAATTGTGCGTCACCTTGTACAGTATATTTCAGCCAATGATATAAGGATCTGTCACCTGTTAATCAAATGCCTACCATAATAAACATCTGCTAAACACACTTGCACACTCGCCACCAAGCTAGACAACATCCAATCAAGTTCCAATTGAAACATTCAGTGTCCCGCCCTGAAAATTGCACCCACCCAATCGATAACGGTCAATCAAATTAATTTTCCTCACCCGTGTAAAGTCGTGCTGTAACCTAACTCAGGGAAACTCAGGGAAGGTGACAGGACAAACAGCCATTTCTGTACGACTTTAATATCACATAAAGTCACAAAATGTGAATAAAGATGACTCTACCAGTGGACCAGAAAGGGGCAGTTTGTCTAGAATTTGAAAGCCAGAGATGTCACAAGGACATTTCAACTTCTGTTCCCCACTCCCCACTGCCTACAAACTACTGTCACTAACTGGTGTATTTCATGTACATACCAGTGTGCTATAAACCCATTGCCGAAGCACTGGACCACAATTAGAAAGCATGTCACAGTGAGTATTACTTACTGGAACCAATTGGTGACTGTCATCATGACGTACAAGGAACCCAGGAAGAAGACAAAGTGGAAGTACCAGTAGCTATAGATGGTTCCCTCTCGCTCATCATATATCACATTCTGTCCTGATCCACTTTTCTCCTCATCATAGTCATCTTAAAAAAAAAAAATAGCATACATTAAATTATGTAAAGCAGATGTAGGTCAATGACACCTTTAATGTGTATAAAAGTCTAAAACACAGAATTCAAACATTACAAATTATATTTAACATTAAGTAGGGCAAAATGTGTATCATAAAAGTCGTGATATTTCTCTGACATTCTAGTTATATTTCTGACATGATTGTTTTTTTTATTTCCAGCAGGGGGCAGTGCAAGACCATCCATAATCCCACTTCCCTGCTTGTCCTCCTTCACTGTGTCATACTAACCTCCTAGTAACAGTGACATCATCTGTGTTTGCTGACCAATACTTTCTCACCATCCTCAATCTGGCTGAGGAATAGCAATGAGCATACCCCCGTCTGTATGCAAACACTACCACTGGGAACATATGCATACACACTGAACAGGCTGGAGAAGCAGGGGGAGAGAGGGGAATGGAAAAACAAGACGTGATAGTGAAGAATGATTTGACTTTCCTCACCTGTGTCATCTCCAAAACAGAAGCAGCAGCGAGCTCTCTGTAGGGTAAAGAGAGACATACAGCTTACACATAACATGAATTTAACATTTTAAATCAATAAACACACATACTTAATGTCTTTTGGGAATAATTAGTTTAATAAAGACGCTCTAATTGGAAGTGGCTGGTCAGTAGGACTGTCGAGTCCTGTTAATCTGGGCATGTAATGTGCATATTTATTAATACTGTCTGATCTGAATATTTGTGTGTTTACCTCAGTCTCTGGCTCGCTGTTCCTACACACTCTGAGTGCTGCAGAGCTTCGCCTCGTAGTGGATGTCAAGCTAGAGGGAGGGAGGGAGGAGAAGAGAAACAGATAGAAAGACAGATGGAGGGAGAGAAAGGTTGTAATTCCGTCCCTACGTATTTTTTTCCAGTGATTTGCAGTTTCAGATCGCTTCACAGTCTAATTCTCTCTTCTAAAGGGAACAACCATATGAGACATGATGCCTCCACTTGATTGGAAACACATGTGGACAAATGCAAAAAAGCCATAGTTCTCTTCTCTCATACCATTAGCTCAGCCACAGGCAGTCATGCACTGCCTCTTCAGAGTCACAGCCAATCAAAACTACCCTGTCTCTGTTGCTACAGTCTGCCATCAAATACATTACTTTTATTTCACACAGCCAGTCACAGAAATGCAGTTAATGGGTTTAGATTGTAATCTCTCAATTCTGTAAATTTCGTTCTAAGAAAAGACACTAAAGGTATATAACATTGCAGCGTGCAGACTTTGATATTAGGGAAGAGGGAAAAGTGAGAGGTGTGTGTGTTTTACCAGGAGTACAGGACACAACCAAACAGGATAACGGCTCCAAGTACTGTGACAATCTTCTTGTCACTCTCTGACCCAGAGTTGAAGGGAAACACACACACTGTTGTGTTTGTACCATTTATCTCCACCACTATAAAGAAAGAATGCACAGACAGAGATGGATGGGTTGAAAAGAGCAGTAGAGAGTATTGTAAAGAGTAGTGGGATTGCAAAAGATTTGGGGCGTGTGTGTGTATTTTGGCACAGTGTTTGGAGAGGAGAGAGAAGGAGGGGGAGGGGAAAAGTAAGTACAATAGCACCAAGGAACAGCATGTATTATAAATGAGTGGGACTAGGTGTGTGCTGATATTAAATATTAATTCTAAGATTATCTTAACATGAGTGTGTTTGCATAGATATTATCTTGATAACTACTGTGGAAACAGGAGTACTGTAGAAATGGAAATGTATGAAGACCTCAGACTCATGAATATTTGTATTACCATACTGACATATATGAATACATATAAAACTTTTTGTAATTTCTTTAAATGCCAAAACTTCAGAAATACTAAAATAATTCTTAATTATCTTAAAACACTATTAAAATGCAAAAACTCAATTATAACTTATTTTTATTATATATTAATATAAATTAATATCCTCTTCTGAAGCTTAACAGCCGTGTCACTGTAAAATTTGTAACAAGAGCAGTCTTATGAATCCAATGTCATCCCTGTACAAATAGAAATCTTATTTTTGAAAGATAGATGCAGCCTGAAATACAAAAATGGCTGTGATTTCTAGGTGAAGTTGGGTTTTTGTTCATACTCACTTTCTTTTGGTTTGCTGGAGAAAGCAGAGAAGGTGAGGTACATGACGTACACACTGATTACACCTGGTTGCAACAGGCCTGATGTGGGCTGCACTGCAGGGACACAAAGGTAAACAGGATACATGTGAAATTTAGATATAACTGGCTATACTGGCAGAGATTCCTAAATTGGTGCCTGACTGTTTTACAAATATTGTAAGTAATAAAGCCTATATTTTCATTTACATTACAATCAAATTAGATTATGTGCTTGTGAATAAAGATTCTCACGTTTCTGTATGCATGGGGAAATTGCCAGCAGGGATACAATAAGACAGAGGCTGCCATTGATGCCCAGGAAGATCTTGTTAAGCAGACAAGCCTCAGGATGGGTGTAGAACAGACCCATGAAAACTACAGCTCCCACTGCGCAACTGAAGAGCACCAGAGTCACAAAGGCCAAGGCTGCATACCACAGGCGGTTATACTTCACTCCAGAACTCCTGCAAACAGAAACAGGGGAGACAGAAAAAGCAGACAGCAGAAAGCAAAAACACAAAATGAGCAGGGGTAAAGCAAATTGAATAAGTAAAAAAAAAGAAAGAAAGAAAGAAAGAAAGAAAGAAAGAAAGAAAGAAAGAAAGAAAGAAAGAAAGAAAGAAAGAAAGAAAGAAAGAAAGAAAGAAAGAACACAGGCGACCTGGTCCTAAAGGAAAATCAAAGACAAGCAAGCATTGCAGTATGCTTGGTGAGTTATTCTTGCACCCCAAGGAGAAGAGAAGACAGGTTTATGGCCACTTGAGTACTTTCACATCCATTTTACTTAGTCTGGAAATGTGAGGTTTCACTAAACAAACGAAAAAGGGTTCATGTGCACACATAAATACATATTGGTAGGTTTAAGTTTATTACATTGGTTATCAAACTATTAAAAGTTTCCGAAACAATCTGCTGTGGTGTGTAAGCCTGTAGGGCGGAAGGATAGGGGAGACTCAGTGCAATCCTAAACCATATGCATCCTGTGAAATTGCAGTGCCGGCCTGCTGCCAAACCTATTATTCCTATTCTCCACCCACAAAAACACAAAGCTACATTACTCCCTTTTACCAAACTTTTTCCCTCCCACCCTCAATTTCTGAAGAACAATTAAACATCCAAGCACTGTTCTTATTTTCATCCTTGCTTTGTGAAATGGACTCTAGGACAGGAGCAGAGATAAGACATGTTGCTCTCACCAGTTTGTGTTCCATCTGTGTGCAAACTCCACCAACAGCATGAGCTGGATGAGAAGGAAAGATAATCCGCCAAGGACTCCTACATAGCGCCACACTATTGCAATGGAAAGTAGAGACAGGAAAAGGAAATAAGGTTTACATTACAGCTGTAATCACTAAGACATTTGGGTTATACAGCAGGTCTAGATATATAAAGGTTGTGAAACTAACAAAATGCCCAGTCAGTGGAAACACAGATACGATACACAGATTTATTTATTGTTCTGAAAGCTCAGATTCATTTTTTTTAAAAGTTATCTAACAAACATTTAGTTGTTTTTTATTATTACTCAGGGACATTCAAGTAAAAGTTGCACTTTCATGCACTTGAAATAATGTTTTGTTTTTTAATGAATGGATGAATATGTTTAATGTCCCGTCGTTACCTTCCAGAAAGATTTCTTGTTCTGGAAGGAAGAAGCCTCCAGCACAACACGCCACCAGCAAGATGAACTTCAGTAACCAGAACCTGACATTGAAAGCAGTTGTGATATTAAAAGCTACCCATGAGAAAAGTGCAACAAAAAACACAAACCACCAAAAATCAAGTATAAGTCCAAAAATCAAGCTGACAGGACAGTCTCAGACAGACTTAATCAGAATTTTAATAATTTTTCGAGACAAGAAATTTGACAGTCTGCAGTATAACAAATCCAAAATGTTTAATCGCAGAATGGAGGTACCTTCAGACGTTTTTAAGATTGTTTTTTAATTTTCAAATTATCCTTTTAAGAGTCTAAAGATATTTGTTTGTTTTATTTTTACTCTGCTCTTACCCGTTATGCACGGCTGCCCTGCAGCCTGTGCTGTTGTTGACACGTATGGTGAAGAGAGAGAAGAATAAGAAGAAGCAGGACATGCCGAAGCACACCTTGTAGACAGCTGAGTAACCAACCAGAGTCTTGCAGTTCTCCCCTGCATTCAACTTCTGGCATAACTCACTGTAGAAGGGGATCTGAATGACAAAATTCACAAACCCAAAACACCTTGATTAGTTCATTGCTATGTTGTAACATCCCCTCCCCCCAAACAGCACCTCTGCTCATGTTTGTGTAGTACATGGCCTCAGTGAAAAGGTCCAACTGTGTCTGTTCTAAGCGTCACGCTTTGAAAGGACCAGAAAGAGAGAACAGGCAGTGACAACAACCTCTCTTTCTCTTCTTGAAGATCTTTTTCATCCCTTGTTCTCAACAGGCTGTTGGAGGGACCTTACAACTAACTGTCAGTGTACACAAACAAAAGGTACAGATGAATAAATTAATTGCCTTTTATCAGCAAGTGAGGGGGACTGGGAGGAGCAGAGACTGCACAAGCAAGATGGCAAGATCGAGAGATGGCAAGAGATTCATCTAAAAGTAAAGCTCCAGACTTTATTTCAGCCTACAATGGACTGCATACAAAGAACAGAGCAAAACTGAGGGAAGTAAAGTAGATCAGGATTTTGCTGTGGCCTTCAGCAGAAAATTACAAGTGCTTTGGTGGCACAGCGCCAACAGACGAGATGGCCTTTGAATTTGATAACCACAGAAAGGAGACTAAAATATCAGTTCCCTTTACTGCCTTCAATTGTAGAGCTACAAGTGAAAGTTAAACAGAGGTGAGTTTTTCAAAGAGATACAAATCTTTAATTTCAGTGTTTTGGTCTATAATGTTTTCCACATGAAACAACACGGGTGGATTGAGTTGTCATCACCTCAATGCACAGTCCATGGCCAGATCAGTATGTAGAGTAAAAAGCTTGTTTCTGAGCTTTTGTCTCATGTTGAGGGCCATATTAGCATGTCCATGGTGCTGTGATTAAGAGGGAAAGGGGCTGGCTGTTTCAGACTGCTGTAAATCTCATAAGAAAAGACCAGTGCTCTCATATGCACAATGGCTGCTCTTTTAGCTGAGACTTCCCACTGTGCATAGTGTGTGAGTGACANTGTGTGTGTGTGTGTGTGTGTGTGTGTGTGTGTATGTGTGTGTGTGTGTGTGTAAGTCAGCATTGCGTGGTGCTATCAGAGGCCATTTTGTGCCTGGATGGGCCTTTTCAGGGTTTCACTCTCAGCAGGGAGTTGTTTTAATGCAGTACTGTAGACACTGGCAGGGGGAAAAAATCAAAAAAAAAAAAAAAGATTGGTGGAAAAATATAACTGATTTCAAATGGCGCATTCAGTAGTAAAAGCTTGAAGTCATTGCCATAGTAACACAGTCAGCTAAAGTTTTTTTTTTTCTCAGGGTAAAAATAAATTAAAAAAACATCATTATTTCCTCTTTTGTTGTGACACACTTTACATACTATTTTATTGCGCTTAGAAACTGGAGTAGCTGGAGTAACTGGCAGACCCACGACAATCATCTCATAATGTATTCCATGTATGAGGATATCATCTCCAACATCTTGTGTCTGAATTTATACTCAGAGTGACCCAGATGGGATTCATCAGAAACTGCTCTATTAAGAGTCAGTTTGATAGTAATGCTGCACTGTGAAGTAAAAAAACAAACAAACAATAAAAAGCTATGAAGCTATAAAGATCTATAAAGATAAAGATCAAAAGAGAGTAGCAGACCCCTTGTGAATCTTCGTCAATTTCAGATGCTAAATGCCCGGTCAAAGACAAGAAGCTGGAGAATCAGCCTCCTTGACTGTATCTTACTACTGTGAAGAGGTATATGTAGCAAAGCAACAGTATACGTCTTTCATAAATCCCAGTATTAAAATGTGTGTGGATGTGTAACCTGCAAATACGTTCTGCTCCATGTCAGTGTGTGTTTCTGTGAAAGTACACACACACATTCAGCAGGACTTTAAGTCATTATAATGTTATAATGTTGCTAGGGGGAACAAATGGTAGCAAACCAAACACTCTGGCCCTTGAGAAGACTCACTGTGTGGTGTGTATGTGTGCACTGTTCTTCCTTCTTTATCTTAACCACAAAGAGGAGATGGACAGTCTTGGGGAAATGTGAGCTGTAGCCTTAGTGTCTGCCTGTCTCGCTGCATGCCTTATATGCATTTTGGTCTTGTTTTTCACTAGGTTTTTGCTTAACATGCAGTTACTCAAATAAAGGAAATAGTCATTAACTGAATTGTTATTGTTGTTACCTTGGATGTAGAAATACTATCTTTACCCATCCTGTGTTCTATCAGTAAGTATAATAACTTTTTTCGTCGAATTGTATTTCTGCTGAAAAAGTCTTTATATTGCAAAGTGTCACTATCACTGAGTGTGTACATATATGTGTGTATTTTGGGTGGTTGATATATTATACTGTGTGACTTGTGTACTCACATTGTCTCTTAACTCCTGCTCCACTGTCGGGGACATCATGACGCCACAGATGATGGTAACCAGCCCAAAGTAGACGGCATACATGACTCGGGTCCCTGTGGACTGTTTGATCTTAGGGCAGCAGTTGCAGCAGCATGAGCAGGCCGCTGAGCCACAGCAGCAGGCCAACTGCACACACACATAGAGAACAATGGAGAGAAGAGGGAGAGGTGGGGAAAACATTACCATATCAGTTTCTGAATTTTCCACACTGTTGTTAGCCAATTAATACAAACATAATGTATGCAAGGGTATTTGGGTAAGGGCGGAATATTTGCAATTGTCCCTGTAAGCCGAAGATCCCGTACTTTCACCTTCCTATAAAAGAAAGAAAATAAGACAAGAGAGGACTTCCACTTCTAACAATGAAAATAGAGAGAAATTGAGCAGTGGACCAACGATGAAAAAACACAGTATTAGAAATTTTTNCAAGAGAGGACTTCCACTTCTAACAATGAAAATAGAGAGAAAGAGAGCAGTGGACCAACGATGAAAAAACACAGTATTAGAAATTTAAAAAAAAAATCATATGGTCCTTTTATTGAAATTTAAAGACAAGAGAACAGAAGTTTGAAGGTTGAACTATAGCTTTAAAGACAAACTATCAAACACTGAAGGCTATACAGAGAATAATACAAAGTTTAAACAGAACATAGTAGGAGAAGAGCAACAGAGGCATCACTGTTGCAGGATGGAAAAGACATGCAGTAGTTGAAGACTACTGTTGGTTAAACCATAGAAGCCAAAAGCAATAAGCTAAGACATCTTAAGGTGTCTCATCTTTATGAGACTATGTCTTTCATTTTCAATGTTAATGTTACATAATCTAAGAGACAGGGACTGTCTGAACATCCCACAGCTCTGTGAGAAAACAACTTTCACAATCCCACACTACTGCAGGTTGGAAAATCCAAGTCTGACTGTCTCCATTCATGGGTTTTATCACTAGGGACAAATCCCTCCCTCCTTCACAGCAGAAACTCTTGGTCAATGTAGACAGTGAAGTCGCTTGTCCGAAGACACATGCACACACACACACACACATGCATGCACGCGCACACACACAAATTCAAAAGTCCTACACAGACCTACTTTGTTTCTTCTGACAGGCCCTCATATAGGAGGTCAGCTTCAAAAAGACAGGCCCTGTCTTCTATTTGGGGAAGAGGAGGCTCTATAATTATATAGTATAACATCTGTCTGTTGCCACTCCACCCTACTTGTCTAAGACTCCTACCCCTCAGCCTGCACAGCACACAGCTGTAAAGATAGGTGAACCTCTGTGTTGTGGTTTAAGATTAGGTGGGGTTGGAGGGGGGCAAACTGGGGAGTTTGATTGGTCCTCCACTGGTGGTTGGCTTACGTGCACCATTTCTTCAAATATGTTCTCTGCTTGCGGAAGAGTGGGTTACATGCTATGGCTATTCTCATTATAGCTTTGAAAACTTGTCTCTTAATACAAAGCTGTCATTTTGGCATAACTGCAGAAAGGTGGCCAATTACTTGCCAACAACAGCTGACCCATANTACAAAGCTGTCATTTTGGCATAACTGCAGAAAGGTGGCCAACAACAGCTGACCCATGAATTGAAGGATGTCATAATGTGGACTGAAACATTTTTATGAAAGTTGTATACGGTCTAATGACATTTGTGCCAGACACATCAGTGCACTGAATGTCATCAAAATGTTTTGCTCATGACTGTGTCTATCTTCACTAAGGGGAACCTAATAATGCACTTGAGCAAGATCAGCTTAATTTGCCTTTCAACTTTAACAGTAATCTTAGCCTCTGTCTATGAGTGTGTGTCTTAAGCCGGAGTCTGTAACATGGCCAGGGTGTACTGATGTAGTAAAGCCAGTGTGCAACATGGTCTGATGTGCTGCGTTACGCTCCAGATGCTGGTAATGTGTGGTATGCTGCTTACTCGTGGATCCAAACAGGCACGTGGTCAGGATCTAGTTACTTTTCTGTACAAAGGTTCTGTTTCCCTGCTTTTTCCTCTGTCCTGAGGACTTTTCTTGACTTTTATTAAAACTATGTATTTTAATTAAACTAAACTTGTGCGATTTAGAAAGATAGATAGTTCAACATAATATTTACATATAATATATAGCCAATTCATAATGTAAATATATAGTTTCACAGACACATAATTGTATTTTGTGCAAAACCATTACAAAAAATATAAAACCAGTGTACAATAAATTCAGTTTCTTTATTATTCATCATTTATTTATTGTTCTGCAATCAATACAGCGGAATACCAGGCATATTTAGGAAGACATTTTTCATCTCTCCAAGCTCTTTTCACAATGTTATAATTCAAGCATGACTAAACAGGTCAATGTACAAGGTTTACATGCTATAATGTAGTGCAGATATAAGAGCAGCATAAAAACAGACAAGATCGTAAATTTGACCTCATGAGTTATCTGGCTAGCAATTGAAGCCATGGGCCTTCTTTGATGCTGTCAGATATTTCCGGTGTCAGAATGAAGACAAAATGAGACCCGTTTAGTCAGTCAAAATTCAACAGGGATGTGTTAATCCTCTCATAGATGGCTGTGGGAGTGGGCATTAAGCTCATTCAGGATGTTCACACAAATTGCCAGTACTTTAAGTACTTGAGATGCCATGTGAAAGAGAGTATGAAGGAAATTCTGCCTGAAAGACTACAAACATACATATTCCTGCTTCTGTGCAGACCCAAACTTTTAGCCTAGAATCTAAACCAAGTTTTATATGTATGGCCCTTGGTCTCCATTTGACCACACAGAGCTTAACAGGATAAGCCTTTGTCTCTCTTTGTCTCTGCTGCACCCGCATGTCTCACTCAATGGGCGAGTAATTAACCACAACAGACTGAAAGTAAGCACGGAAAGACGGGACGATTTAAGCAGTGAGGTGTTTAGATTTCATTAGTTAGGGGGTGTTTCACCAGTGCACTGCACACAGCCAGGGGGCCCACAGCAAATTCTACAGCATGGACAGAGGGAGGGCGAGCCAGGAGAGGGGTAAGGCAAGAGGAATTCCACCACACACAGATCTAAAAAGAATATCCATGGTAACCAACGCTGACCCTGCTCACTTCAGGGCCTATCCAACCCCCGCCCCCGACTCCACTACCCCACCAGCATGACGACAGGTGGTCAACATGTCTGCAGCGTACACCCCTACTTCAATATCAACAGCGACCCCCCACTAGCTTGTCATACCCACAAAGCTGTCCTGCACTACGACAAATGGGGCACTTTAGCTGCTGGCCTGGTCTATCTTTACCAGACTTAATTTAAGCCAAGTCTCCTTCAACCTTCCACTGTGGGCACCAAGTTTAACTACAGAATAATTGTGGGACTCTGGAGGGACAGAGGCTCGCCTCTTTGTCTCTCAGCCTGAAGCTGTTTCATTCTCTTCATTTCATTTCCTTTATCCTCCCCCACCCTGTTATTGTGAAGCTTATTGTCGTCATGTCGTTTTTTTCTTCCCTTCTTATTTTCTCCTCTTCACCCTGTCTTTGTTCTCTTCAGCATGCCCTTTACCCTCCATCACACACTTTCAGCACTCATCTAACCTCCAGCTGTTCTAGGGGTCAGGAGAAAGATGATATTGCTCTCTCTTACACAAAGCACACACACAGGAATCAGATTTATGTGAAGAGGGTGGACAGGACAGAGCAGCATGAATACCCTCAAGAAATTAACCCAGATGATGCAAGTGGTTGACAGAGTTTGTCTGTATGACCTTGGTTCATTCAACAGGGTGCAATGACTGGACTCTGACTAGTAGCTGGATGCCTGATTGACAAATGCGATAAAGACATGAATGTAGACAGTCCTAAGAAAACATCTGTTGGTGGACTGTGAGCAATTTCTCAAAGCGCTGATGATAATTATCATGTTGTTTCCCCG
>JANJYP010016370.1:0-30608 GCA_024605115.1 Rastrelliger brachysoma | reverse complement strand
TCACTCATCATGGCAATTCCACTATCCTTACTCACCAAACTACACACACAAACCAAAACTGACACTCAATCACAGGCATACACACATGTACAGACAAAAAGACAGAGCCAATCAAATACAGAACAGAACACCTCAAAAATAAATAAACAATAACAATAAAAGCAAAAATGAAAGTAAAAAGACAAGACCATACAAAAAAGACCTTCAAATTTATAGATATTATTTTGGATTTATGTTTCTGCAACTCTTCTCATTTTACAAAGAATCATAAATTAAACTCCATACATGTTGGAAAAGTTCCTCTTTGCTGTTGTCCTCTGATACCATCCTTTCAATGTTAAAATAATATTTCATTAATGTTTTTCATTGTTGAATTACAGTCCTGTATTTTTCCCAGTATGAAATTTCTTAAAGACAAAAAGGGATGTGCTATGTAGTTGGATATCTTTCTCTCCCAAGTTACTAGTGAGAATACAACTTTGATCTCTACTCTACTTCTTGTAATTACCGTAATTTATATTGTATTAAACGTACATTTTCATTGGTTGTCATTTGATAAATTAGTATTAAGTAGTAGTAGTGTTACTAATTCTGACTAGTATTTAACATATTTTACCTACCATTTGTCAACCTATCAAAGAGGAAAATGTCAAAATTCCAGTTCCCGACTTTCTCCAGCATGCACTACAAGATAAGGAAAACAGAAGAACAGTTATTTCCCATCATAAAAACAAATCCCACTGAGTGTGATTATTTTATGATTGTATAAAGGTCAGTGTCATACTCTGGCCTGTCCAGTGTAGTCTTCATCCAGGATATGAAGGGGGATCTGCTGGGGGACTCCGCGCAGCAGGCGGGACGAGTGCAGGTACCTCTGGAAGCTGAGCAGTCTGTGGACCCTCCTTTCAGGAGCAGAGCTGGCTGACCCACAGCCTAGCCGCGCTGCACACACAGAGAAACACACACATATGAATAAATAGCTGACAAAAAGTGTCACCAGTAAAAATGAGCAACATTTTTTTTCGAAAATGTTTATTTCAGAAGCTCATTAGGCTCGGAGAGTCGTGCGGGTGACACAAACTCTGTAGGGATCTGACACCAACACGGCGATACACAAACACTCGCTGCTGACACAGCCGCCCACTCATAAGCCTTTCGTCTGGGATCACACAGCAGACATGCTTTGTCAGTGGTCTCACACACACACGCTCACGCACACACACACTGACACTGTGTTTGAATAAACCATGGCTGCAATCCGGAAACACGTCAGCATGAGGTAGGATTACTTTCGGGTTAAAATGTCAACACACACACACACACACAATCTTTGTAGGTGATGAGGTTTTATAAAAAGGTTTCAGTGAGAACGAGAGGGGCTATTTTATCACACAACCATTTACAGCTTTGATAAAAAAGCCTCGCACAGGGTTTACACTAAGACACACCTTGATCTTTATCGTCATGTGAAATACTGTACGAAAGCAAGCGCACAAATATCTGTCAATCTTGTGGAGAGGAACAAACTGTGTGCAGTTTGATAATGCCTCGTTATCAAAGAGACACTCGAGGGTCAAGGAAAACCGGCTGTAGTTCATACTGTACTCACCGTGAAGAGTTCGGAAGTCGATGCAGAGGTACGGGTGGGAGCTTCTTCGTTCCGGTTCAAATCCAACCTGACTTCTCACTCTCACATCTCCTAGAAGAAATCAGCACTTATTTCCTCAAGACTCATGCTGATTGAAAAGAGAGGAGTCTGGATGTACTAGGCCAAGTAGTATTTACATTTTTTTTTTGATTACATACAGTGGAATTGATCTAGCTTTAGTGCCACGAGGACAGGCCTTACCCCAGGACAAAAAACAGAGCCCACAAATGAGACAAGCGCAAACACAAGTGAAATCCGATTTCATTTGTTTAACTCACCAACACAGCCGAAATCCTGACTTTTGATCAAAACTTTGATTAGTCTTTCTGAAAAGCTGATACTGATGCTGGTTTTCTGGCAATAGTCTTAGATAAATAAGCATTAGTGTTATGTTTGCTATGTAAATTCTGTTGCTCATGTGTTTGTTACAGTCCTGCTTGATTGATCATTTGTCTTCATTTGTAATTGCAAATCCATGAATAAATCTTTGTTAGTCAAAATTGAGTGATTTTTCCCTTTTTCCACAGACAAAATAATGTATTTGTGTTGGTTTTGACAATAAAATTAAAGCCTCATGGGAGTTGCAGTTGTTCAATAAATATAATAATCAATCTGTGTTTTTGTTAAAACAATTTGTTAAACTTCTCTAGCCAAGACAGAGGTACTTGTCTTCACTGTAACTTAAAGAGTATCCACAGAAAACCCCACCATCACATTTCAACTTTTTACAAAGAACTACAGAATAAGTCAAAGTGGCTCTAAACTGACTTAAACCCACCAATTTGGTACTCTAAACAAGTGATAGATGTGATTTTGTAAATACTATTTGACCCAGACCTGATGTATCTTATGTTATCCATGTGCGGGCACAGTCACACTCACAAACACACACTCCAACATCCTCAAACAGAAGATTCAATAGACAAACAATGAGACAAGTCAGTCGAACAGCTGAGCATGCAATGCCATGTCAGGGACAGTCTGCTCTACTATTAGTACTCAGAGCCACTCAAAGTGGTCTATAGTCTGTCAATGACTGTTTTATTAGTCAGGCAGAGAAACAGGGACAGGCTCCAGACGTGGGCCAGACAGACGGCAGCCGGCCTGCTTGTAGACTGCAGTCAGGAGCAGTGAGAGCGTAGTGAAGTGACAGGATGGTGCTATGACACTGATGCAGTAAAATGCTAGTGTGTCGTTCCAGGCAACACGCTATATACAGCAAGACTCTATGTGGCGTTATACTGATCAAGGTGCTAAACAGTGCAATGGTATGTTTCCAGCATGGCACTCCTGATTGTGTCGTATGTGCAGGAGAATTAAAAATCGAAGCAGTCACACAGGTGTGTTTCCCCCATCCAGCATGTTACTTACTTGCAAACAGCTGTTTGAATACTACACAAGCTCCTATCAAAATACCAAAAACTAAGAATTACAATTCAAGCCATAATAATGCTCAACAGTATTTTGAAAAGCTGTTTGTAAAGTTGTTGGTATGAATGTGGAGAGTGAAACCATATCAGTGGCATTTCACATGCAAAACATAAATTATGAACAGAAAAAGACACTACAATTCATGCACTCCTAATTAGTGAGTGTGCCTGTGCTTGTATGTGTGCCCACATTTACTGTATATACATCTGTCACATCTGCAGATGCATGTGCTCGGGCTCTGCACGTGTGTGTATGCTAGTGTGATTAGTGTGTTTTGAGAGTCACAGGGTCCATGTTTCCCCTGCGGTGCATTAGTGCTGGTACTCTGGGGTGGATGTAGGTCATGTCATTATAACTGATGTGGCGAAAGCTCTGAGTCCTGCTATTTGAAAGCACATCAGCATTAACTTGGCAGACTGAAACCTGGCCCAGGCAAACACCAGTCTGCATTAGTGTGCCTCTCCTCACACTCAATTTAATATAAAATCTACAGAGACAGATGCTTTATGCCAATGACGTATGAGACTGCCATCATACTCAGCCAAGTAAAATGATTAAAAAGCTAAAGCTCCTTCAGTCAGCTCAATAAATTGCTCTTAGTGTGACTAGACACACGTGGCAGTGGTCGACTGAAGCTGGAAAGAAACAAAGTATAGAAATATCATGTGAAAGCTGCACTAAACAGGATTTCAGTAAAGCCACTAAGCCCTGAACAAAAAGTATGACATGGACTCTAGTTTCTGTCTATCCTGCTGCTCACTACCAGCGACCATCATCACATCTGTAAATTAGGGTGGCAAGAGTTGCATGCAAAGCAAATCTGTGTGCTCTAGACTGATGCCAGGTTTTCATCCCAGGCTCTAATCACACCATTATCCCCAATAACCTTATTGATGAGGAAAGCAAGGCTGATCTGGCTGCTACCCATGGTGCATTTGACTTGAACTGCCTGCCAGAGCTATGAGCCCTCCATCCTCCACCCTTCAATCCACTTTCTAAACTATCAAATGGACACACACGCAGTATGTGCACACTGACACGTGTACATAAAGACAAAAAAAATGCCTTTAGTCTCCTGTTTGGTGATTTACATGAAATCCTGGACTCCAACAAATCTCATCAAACTTCAAAGACACACAATGCTACAGATATACACAACCTAAGCCTATTGTGATTGAGAGATTACCAAAAGGCCAGGGATTGAGTGGTCATGCACTTTAGTGCTTCCCTTTCTCTTCATAATCTCTACAACCCTCTCTCCCATTTCTGATCCATCCATTTCCCATCTCACTGCTTTTTAAGCCATTGTGTATTAAGGAATGGACATGATAATGGAGCAGATAAACCTACTGATGTTTGGAAAGTGTGTTAATGTGAATGTGCATGTATGTGTGTGTGTGTGTGTGTGTGTATAAATTAATAAGTGTGTGCAAGGACAACAGGAAAACACTTACCTAGCATGCGAATGTACAGTGCTGTCTGGTCTGAGCTGTCGTAGGAGATGGCCCCACGTCTCTGAGAAAAACAGAAGGAAACATCATCAATAACTGTCTGAAGTGAACCAACACAATGTTGCAAAGTCACAAGTTGGTGGTTCTTATGCCTGAAATAGTGTATACACACAGCTTGATAACAGGATAGTGGTGTAATGTCATTACCGTTGGTTGTAATCTGCTGTGTGTGAGTGTGTGCACAGTAACAGTTACAGTGATAAACATGTTCCAGGCCCATATCATCAGCCTGACATGGCACTTATAGTGCTATCAGTCAAACATACCGACAGGTTATATGGACACACACACTTTATTTTGGGCCCCAACCAAGATTTTGGTTGATTAACATTTAGAATTCACGTGAAACTGTATATAATAAAAAAATACTTCCGTAATCAGACATCAATAAGCAAATGCCATTTGAATTCATTTGAATAAGAATTTGAATGGAGTTCAACGGAACTGACAAGGACAGATGTGACTCACCAACCCATAGCAAGTCAACAGCAAAGAACTGATAAATTATGATAATTATCCATTTTAATACATTCTGGTTGACAATGTAAGTTTAACATTTTATTAATGACCTCTTTTGTTGCTAAATCGATCTGATGATCTAGACAACATTTCAGGCAGCTGCATCACAGGAAGACTTGTTCAAAGAAATAGCAACAGGAAGTGTTAACTCGTTCGACCAAGTTTAGTGACCAGCAGATACTAACCGAGAAAAGTTTCTCTAAATCTAGATTTAGACTTGTGAACATTGTGTACTGAGGAAACACAAAAAGACAAAGGACTGGTTTGAATGTGTGGCTGCAGAACAGACTGAGCACGCCTTGTGAATATTGCACAAGAGTAAAAAGGAAGGTGAGAATCATTGTTACGTGCCTTACAGCTGTTTTATCTGTGTGACCAATAAACAAAAAATACGAGTAAATTACTGCATTTATCACCTCTACTAACATTATAAACCGATTAAACAACACCAACTCAAACAACTGGTCTCCAAGAGGCTGCAATTGGCTTTTTCTTATCAGGAAAGTATCAGGAGAGTATTAAACAGCTGCTATTCTCTATCTATTTTTACAAGTCATTAACTAACTATATACAGTTTCCTCTGTATCTACATCAAGGGTTAGGTCCACAGTTTGTTAAGGTATAGAAAGGAAAGGACATTGCAACACAAATTTCTTCTTTTACCATTTTCAGTGCTCATTCCATCTACCCCTGCACATGGTAAAAACTAGAGATGTCTGCTACGGTAAGCTAAGGATTTCATTTCTGAACAGTATAACTGCTTAATATATTAGAGACAATTCTGGGTCCAGATTTACATACAAATATACTGTATGTATTTGTAGTGACTCAAGATGCACTAAATGAGTCCCGGTGGTGAGTCAAAAGCCCCTAGATGTGCGTCTCCAAAGCTAGTTAGCACCAACAATAAACCCAAAAAACATTTTCTTAAGATTGGAGAGCTACAGTTTCCACTGATTTACTGTGAAATCAAACTTTAGTCTGTGTTTGTTTTAAGTAGGGAGCTCTCATTAAGGGTACAGGATGCCAAAATATGCATAAGGATTCCAGCAAACAAAGCAACTGAGTTGCATATTTACTTGTGTTTGCAACACCTCCAGTGCGAGCAGTATCCCTCAGCAAGAGATAGTTGCAGCAGCAGAGTCACTTGCGCAGTGGTAGATGAAGCAGGTATGACTGTGGCAACTGCGTATTTGCTCTGTTGACAGACAGCTGCTTGGGGCTACAGTGAGTTATTGGCTCACCTCTCTATGCACTCCTCACATCCTGGCCCCCCTCCAGGCCGACTGTGCACTCTCCCTCCTGGGGCTACCCTCGTGTAGGATTACCTATCCCACAGGGAGCCTGCATGACTGGCCAGTTGGCTCACTGACTCGCTGCTCAACTGATGGACTGACTGATTGTCTAGTAGGATGGACTATGTATGAAATGATGGGCTGACTGACTAAATGATTAACTGAGGGGGTGAACAGATGTTAACCTTGACCACTCTTCACTTGACCTGCAAAGCTCACTTTACTTCTGTCCTGCAAAGACAACCAAGATGTTTTCAAACTATGCCTCCATACTTAAAACATTGAAAAATTTCTGTAAAGCTAAAAGTCTGAACAAATTGGTGAAAATGTAGCCTTGGTTTAATCATAGTCTGATAGTCTAGAGGCTGTGCCAGAGGACAATGATGGAGCTGATCTACATCTATATTTTGGGACCATTTAATGACAACCATCAGTTGGTCACACCACAAACAAAAACACACGCAAACACAAATGTACATGCTTGTATACTCATTACTTCATCTCCAAAGGATTAGTGCGAGTCTCCTTCAAACACACACACGCATACACACCTAACACCGTCTGTCCTCTGAGCTCATGACACCAGCCAATACAAAGCTAATATTTTACCGGCTAGCAAACAGCTTGACTCAGGGTGGGTAATCTGGAAAGCTGTATTTTAGTGTCAACAGGCCTCTCTGTTTACACACAGCACTGGTGGTTAGTGTGAGCATTATAGATTGTGTGTATGCATGTATGGGTTATGTGTGTATGCTAGTGTGCATGTATGTGTGTGTATGCTAGTGTGCATAATGGCGTTGGTATCGGTTGTAACATGCGTGGGAACTGTATAATGCTGGCTCTAGGGCTGGGAATGGAAGAGTGACCAGCCCTGCCAACACTTGCCCAAACAAACCTTTTGGCCAGAGNACACACAGAGAGAGAGAGAGAGAGAGAGAGAGAGAGAGAGAGAGGGCCAGCCCCTAGTTGGCACTTAAGTGGACATTGGCATGTGCTCCTTGTGAGCTGGTAAGAAGGAGGCTGCAGTGCAAACACTTTGTCAGTGTCACATTCTCAATGTGAACAGAGGGGAAACTCACGTTTTACCCTTGAAATAGCCGACCCCACAACACACACACCCCTGCCACGCCTTGCAATGCCAACACACACAAAACCCATACACCCTGTCACGGTCCAACATTCATGAGCTTGAGCTTCTTTGTAAGCTCTGTGCTTTTGGCATTTATGCTTCACAGCTGAGGGTGATGAGAAATAAGGGAAAGAAAGATGCAGGATGTCAAAGGCAGAACTTGAACTCCAAAGTCACAGACCCATGCTTCTTTATTAACTAATACATTTGATAGGTTTGAGTTGCTTTTCAATCAGTGATTCATCTCCTTCTTGAAACGCATGTTGACTTCAGCTGCCTACTTGATCTAAAGATGTCTCTCACTCTGTGTCTTCTGTTACGTCTTTAGAGGAGGGCGTTACTACATTTTTATCGTGGCTTAACGAAGTTGAACCTTATCTGCATTGTGCTGATGTCATAGTGAGCTAACTCAACATGTGTTTTACGCAGGAAACAAGAGAGAACTTCACAAAAATTTCCACTGGCCACCTACTGGAAGAGTTTCATAACGAAGTACCAGAAGTAGGTTTGACTTGGTCACTACTAACACCTTGTCTTGTTCTGGATATGGATCACAGCTTTTTTTTTAAATCTGTGGATCCAGTTTAAATTCGAAATAGACAAAGTAGTAAACGGGTCAGACAAAGAAGTGCAGGCATTCCACCCAACTGAGTTAAACATACACCATCCAACTTAAAACATGGGAGGCCAATATCACAGGTACTGATCACAGTTTCACCAAGGTGTGGCACAGCAAAGGCATCCAACTTAATGGAAATCTGCCAGTTGGCTCAAGATAAACACAGATAGTATCAGATTGTCAATGGCTTAATTAGCAAATATTTTGAAGTCTTTATATGCATGTATAGATTATTCCCACGTTGTCAGTTTCCAAGAGTCAGAATTTAAAACAATAGCACAAACTTTGGGATGGCGGGTTGGAGCTGAGCCGGGATGAGCAAGGGTCAATATTGACTATAGCTGATTGTGGCTAAGACACATGTTAATCAGGCAAACACACTCCAGCAAGCCTTAGAAACTGTTATTTTATTATTATGATTATTCCACTAGATCTATTTTGTCAGTCTCCATGGTTCCAGCATCTAGAACACATTAGGGATTAACTGACAGGACTGTTGCTTTGGCTTTGTTGCTGAGCCATGTTGGTTGGGTTGCCATTTGACCCACAGCTGCTGGCATCAAACATGGCAGGATTAAAATTTCTCCCAATCTGTCGCCCCATGACTTTTAATCACGTGAGACTATTTTTGTGGTGAAAATAACTCACACTACTACACAATCAAGTACCTAGACATACCATAGACTACTTTGCCATCTGGATTTTATAAAGCTACTTGTGTAGATGAGCAACTTACTCAAACCAACTCTAAATGAACCTAATATATTTCAAACTAAATCATCATAGATACATTTTACAAGAAAAATATTGGATTCAACACCGAACTGGATTCAACCAAACCTATAGAAATGCTTTGAACAGTTACTTTCAATCATATTAAGCTCCTTAACAGCGTCACTGACTGGTTTACTTGCCAAACATATGAAAATATGTCATCTACTCTGGTTTCCAACTGTACACCTGGATTTGTAGTCAGTTGAT
This sequence comes from Rastrelliger brachysoma, assembly GCA_024605115.1. Taxonomy (NCBI): domain Eukaryota; kingdom Metazoa; phylum Chordata; class Actinopteri; order Scombriformes; family Scombridae; genus Rastrelliger; species Rastrelliger brachysoma. The sequence goes on along the minus strand of JANJYP010016370.1, from coordinate 21,475 downwards.
GTTTGCCTGCAACAGCCTGAGAACAAGCTGAATTCAGTTTTGTTTGGACTTTACTGCTAGCATAACAGTCTGCTCATTGTGCTGCTTGCAATTGCATGTCAGCTCGTTTACATTCGGCTCTGTTTCTTATCTCAGCTTAGTTGCTCTGCCTGGGGATACAGCACTCAGGTTTCTGAGGTCAGGGGGGTCACGTGATGTCAAAACCTCTGGCTGTGTGAGTAACCCCAGGCTTTCGATGTTAGCATCTATTTAACTATTAACTATAGGAGTCAGAAAATTTCTAACAGCATAAGAAAGATTCCGAAATGTGAACTTTACTGGAATCCAGTAAAATTCTGTCAGAAAAGGTGCACTGGAGAGGTGTTTGTCTCCATTTACAACTACCTTATTGTTATGATGTTGTTTGTTCAAAACAAACAGACTATGGTATTATCTGCATGCATGTTTAAAATAAAAAAAAGGTGCTGGCTGAGTTGAAGGAACTCAAATTCACAAGAGCTCAGTGGCTATTTCAAACATGCTCGCTTGTCATCACAGCATTGTTGATTGAGCTGATATTGTAGTCTGACGCTCTTCTAAAAAGGTATTCCACGGTCCAGTGCACAGGACAGAATCCACACACTTCCTTGTTTCAAATGCACATACAAAAACCCGCCTTTATCATATCATTTAGTTTTAAAAACAAGGTTTTAGCTAAGGCCAGACCTTTGCACAGTAAGTCAGCTGGGGCCAAGCAAATGAGGAAGCCAGCGGTATTCCTATAAACTGACATATCAGAAACAAAGCACACACGCACCGCACCACACACACACGTAAATTCCCGAGATAAAAGCGGCTGGACTATACATGGTTTCATAAACTGAAAGCTTCCTTCTGAGTTATGACCTCTTACAGTGCTCTGATGTGTGGGATGACACATTCCAGTTACTGAGTGCTAGGCCGTAAATGCGGACAGGTTTTGGAGGGAGAGGGGGGAGAGAGAGAGAGAGAGAGAGAGAGAGAGAGAGAGAGAGAGAGAGAGAGAGAGAGAGAGAGAGAGAGAGAGAGAGAGAGAGATGCAGCACAAGCAAAAGCCCTAGATGGAGTCTACCTGTTGTAAGGGTGTTTTATGAGAGCACTGCTCACTCTGACACACTCCAGCTGCAGTGAGTTTCTGAAAGGGCTGCTGGTTTGAGGAGGAGAGGCCCGAGCTGAATTGATGAGGCCTCTGGCGGTGAATGACAGAGTAGTGTTGTCACCATAGAACAAAACAGCAGGCATGCTGAGCAGTAACATAAGAACAACTCATCTCTCTCTCTCTCTCTCTCTCTCTCGCTCTCTTTTTGTTTAACTGGTGGGTAGAGTGTCATAAAATGATTTAAGTGCTTTAAAGGGACCTTGTATAAATGTGCCTTTTGTAGTGTTTTATGAAACAAGTACAGTAAAGGGCTTGAGGGAAAGCGAAGACTTGCTTCATATTCTCACAGGCTGTCTACCCTGCACAGGAATTTCATTCATTTCAAACATCATCTGCAGGCTCTAATTGCTTCTCTAGGCCATATTAATACACCGCCTTCTTCCGCTCGAAATCTTAACCTTCTAAAGAAGACAAACAAACCCCAGGTCTCCAACAAGAACACCTATCAACAACTTGGGGATTCAAACTAAGACAAAATAATAAATAAATTCTTCTTCACTGTATAGGCTCGTCTCCTGAGTCCATAGGGCAACAGCTAATATGATTAATATTCAGCCCAAGCAGCTGGCCCCTGACATAGTGTCCGTTAGTGTGTTGATGTGTGGAGCCACATTCTCACGGCCGATTGCACTCGACACTGCAGCACAAAAACAAAATGGTCATGTGATAAGAGGGGCCCCTTACAGAGTGAGACAGACATGCAGAGAAAGAGAAAAAAAAAAAGAGTGTGCATGTTTAAATGAAGACAGGATGTGAGGTTTGACTCACGTTTATTTACCAAATAATACACATCCTCGCTAAAAGAAAAGAAAAAAAAAAAAACTTTGGCGGCACAAGGGTTAAAATTTTTGAGAAAGGTTGTGAAACACTGGGCTGAGAGTCTGAACGGCTCCTTCAGCATTCTTACCACATCCTGAAACAACGTCAAACCAATGGCACTGTGCAGAAAAAAAAAACAAAAACCTTATCGGTTCAGTTAAAATCAACAAAGTAACTCCCTCTGAAAGGAGCACTGTAGTGTATTCCCTTATCATGCTCTGCACAGAAACATCCATAGTACGGATGAAATAAGCAGCGCTATCTGCTGCTCTTACGCACAGGCCTCAGCCACAGGCATCTTCTTCTGTCCCTAAACACCACAAATGAAAAAGGAGTCAATCCAGGGTCAGCAGCCAACATACTCTCAGAGATGATATCGCCAACTATGATATGATGGACTTAACTTGCAGCAGATCAGTACATCCTGTCTAAAGCTGTCTTGCTCACATTATCACCAAAACCTACGTGACTGCCTCATCATCAATATCATGCATCTGTTTATTGATTCTTGTATCTCTACTGGATTTTTCTTTTCCTGTTTTGAAAAAAAGCTGTCAATTACACAGCCTTGTCAGAGCCACGTGACTGAAGCGGAGTGTGTTGGTGCAACCAAATCTTGATCAGCCACATGGCATGAAAACTTTGACTCAGTTCCTGACATGTGCATCTGTGATTAGTGTAGTGATACAAATCTACCTTTATCTCCAAATTCATGCATGTTTTGTGGTCTAGATGGGAACCACATGACTCTTTCCTGTGTCCTACTCCTGGTCTTTTCATTCTGCACCAATCTAATCTGTCCCGTGTTTACCCTCACTTCACAGAAGCCCGGGGTGATCGAAATGCATCACAGTACATGCAAAATCTAAAAATCATCTTCCCCACACTTTTAGGATTTAATCAACAAGCAGCCAACATGCATTGTCACAAAGACAATAGCAGCATTGTTATAGATAAATGAGCCCATTTATTTCATGTCGGTGCCGTTTTCAACGCCTCTTCAACAGCATATTTACACCCAATCACAAGCATTCCATGACCACAGAGTGACATATTCTTCTAAGACTCCGTCGTCTCTTTGACCCTACTTCGTCCTCTGTTTACAAGAGGAAATGTCTTCATCTGCGAGGGGAGGAGAGGGGAGGTGGCGGGGGGGTAGAAAGAAAGAGAGGGAGCTTGTGAGTGAGCGGAACAAGATAGCCAGAGAAAGAAAAGAGACTGAGACTCTGGCCATCTGTGAGTCTGGCTGTGAGCCAAACCACTGCCCACAGAGCCCAGGCACATGCCTAACTGCCTCTTTCTGCAATGGTAGTCCAGCCCTGCTTCCACAAACAACAGGCCTGTGGAACCACACACAAAAACACAGCCGCCACCAAGGACAAATGCACCCTTATGGTCATAAATAGGGCCCGAAACACAATATTTGTAGATGTGTAATTGCTCTGCGACAAAGGCTGAGTGACACTGCTGTATGCATACATGCATGTTCGACCAATTCTTCATATGTTCAGCATATGTTCAGACAAAAGACCATGTCTGCAGGTCTTTATTTTGAATTGCAGGATCTCCTTTGTCGCTGTTTTGTTTTTGCACAAAGCATTAAAGTGTTTCTAAACCATAAATGCATGATTTGACAGTGTCAAAATAAAATCACACATAGATCATTGTTGTTTCACTGGAAATGCACTTAACACTAGAAAAGTGCAGTGCTTGTTCCAAATTACCCCTTTTTTCATAACAGAAGAGGACAATAACAGCACACCTCACACCTGCTGATTGAAAATGAACTCCGGCCCACTTGTGAAATGAACTGGTAGACCTGACCAAAGGGCAGAATAGCTTTACACTTGTGTTTGAATGGTGAGGACAGGCATCCTAGCATCAGTGAGTTTTCTCCTGAGGTTTTTAGGATCTCTACAGGGATCTTTGGGATTCAGGTCTGAGAAAGACAGATCAGTCACACTGGACTGCTCCAGAACAGAGGACTCAAGGTTTATGACAACTCCAGATCCTTGGATGAGTTTTTATCATTCTTCCCAACTAGAGCAAATCAAATGGTAGGATAATGGCTACAACTCTGGAGTAAATGAATGGATAGAAAGATGGACGAGTGGTCAGTAGAGTCTTGTCCAGTCAGCTTATGATGCTACATTTCATGACATTTGGCGCAAACACTAATAACTGAGCAAAGAAAGACTGAGAAATAGGAAACACTGAGGGCCTTTGATAGCTCAGGCTATGCATTAGTCCAGTTTGTGATGGTGTTGTTAGGTTCAAAGTGGACACACATGGGTGGTTATGTGGAGCAGGGTCCTGCACAAAGCCCTAATGGAGAGCCTATTGAAAAGGGCGCTCACCAAGTCAAAGACAGTGACTTAATGCTCAGTTAATATGTTGGGAGGTGCCAACGTAATGCTGTGGGAATTTCTGTTCATGAGCAACTAGAGGGACGTGATCCAAGGAGAGCTGAATACACCCTGCTACTCTTGTGCAAAACTACTGAAGCAATATGCTTTTTGGGAAGTAGATTTTTAAAAGTATAACACTGTGGGGAATATGTTTATTGAATCATGCAAGTCATGAGTCAATAAACTAATTCTCCACACACACTTTTTTTAAAAACTTTTTCCTGAGGTTGCAGACACATGTGTTACAGTTAGTTAAACAAACGTTCTGAACAAAAAGCCTGCTGGATAGTACACTACACACACATAACACTCAATGCTTGGCTAATGCATTAGAGATGCAGTGTGCTGCTGTGCCAGTGTTTTTCTGTTTTACACAAGAGTCAAACAGAACGTGACCCCACAACACGAAGACTGTTGTTGTGGCCTCCATTTGTTTTCTTTTCTCTCACCGCAGAACAGAAATATTGAGACAGGCGTTATCAGAGGTGCATTTCCAAGAGTTCAAGACTCTGAGAAAGCAGGAAGTTCAAGTATGACTCAGTGATTTATGTTTCTTCTGTCAATGTGTCAAGGTTTATGTTAACACAAATAACAGTGTGGCACGTTCCTACTGGCAAATGCAGCAACTCCTAAGAGTAAACTGGTATACTTTAGACATCACATGGTCAGCACTGGCTAAACTGTAAGCCAACAGGGCCTTTATCTGTGGGCAACATTCACAAATGCAAAGTGGCTTCAGGGAGATGGCTTGTCAGTGTGTATGTATGCGTGTGTGTGTGTGTGTGTGTGTGTGTGTGTGTGTGTGTGTGTGTGTGTGTGTGTTTTAGGTCTGAAGAGATAAGAAAATGTGTGTGCNTGTGTGTGTGTGTGTGTGTGTGTGTGTGTGTGTGTGTGTGTGTGTGTGTGTGTGTGTGTGTGTGTGTGTGTTGGGGCCTAGATATCCAACAACCACCTGCAAGATTCCTATGGATTATTCATATATTTGTTAAAAGGGTGCTGCTTTTAAAGGCCCGTGTGATTATCTGAACCAAACCCACTGTGACTAAATGTGAAGATTATTATTAGTGGAGTATTTTATTTTAAAGAAATAAAGACAGAAAGAATTTACCTGTGACAGCTGTCTCGGATCAGGAGCCCCGAAAAGAGAAGAGCTGGAGCTGAAACTAATGGCTCCCCTCCGGCTGAGGACATGCTTGGGAACCGGCCTGTCTAGAGGCAAAACCGGTAGCTGATAACATACTTCCATTGAATAGTCAGGGCTGGATCCGGATCAAAAATATAAAAAAAATAATAATCAATGGAGAAAAAAATGTCAAATGCAATGCGAAAATATATGACCGGTAAGTTAGAAAATCTCTCAAAGCCGGAAAAAAAATTCTTTCAATATTGTGGAAACGAGCTGCAATCGAGCTGTAAAGTATTTCTGTTCATTATGAGCGACTTAAAACTTGTCAAGATCGCCTTCATTGATGCTGCGTCTTATCTACCTCCACCGTTTTACCTCCTTTGGTGTCATTCTCTGTATGTGTGAAGGAGGGTAAATGTTCATGCTGCTGTTGCATTTGCTCCTTTCCTTCTCATTTTACTCAAATCCGGGCCCACGGACGTCGAGACCTTCTTGCCATTTTCTGGGTCTCTGTGAAAGCGCTTCCTCATTTTCACGGCAGAGAAAAAGGTCCACTCGTTTGCGTTTCGAGGCGATTCTCGGCGATCCGCATATCCCGAAATGAAAACAAAAGGCACGACCACTTCCAAAAAAATGTCATCAACATATCATACCGTATGCAACACCCGGCGGATGAAGAAGGAGAAAGGAGAAGGAGAAGTAAGGGAGCTCCAGGATGTGAGACCGTTTTGTCAAGCCGCTTGCAGGGGGGGGGGAAGGTTTTCNGAGCTCCAGGATGTGAGACCGTTTTGTCAAGCCGCTTGCAGGAGGGGGAGGAAGGTTTTTTCTCTCTCATTCAGTCTCGCACCGGTGTCGAAATATAATCAACATGTAGCAGGGCTTTTCCGTCTTTTTTCACAAGCTGCATGATGAAGGAGCAGTTGTCTAATTCACCGCTAAAGCACAAAGTGTCTGGCTAAGAGAAGGGAAACCCGACGTTCATCTCATCCCCCGCGACACCGATTGGCTCCACAGGTACACAATGGCACAGCACACGACCCAAAAAACAAAATGATAACTTCAAGTGCGTCTATTTCCCTATTACTACCTACCTATCGCCCTAAACATTAGTCTACTGTATGGCTTTAAAGCACACACCACCTGCCAGAGATGGTGCTGTTGGAGAGTGCAAAAAAACGCCCTTATCTAAGTTTGACCAATAGGAGTGAGGCTGTTATTGCTACCTCTACGCTGATTGGATAATCTTTCTTGCAAGGTATGAAACCACAGCTGTGATTGGCTTTGCCGTCAGGGGCGATCCCAAGACCTATATGAGCAGTCGTTTGCAGACGGCATGGACTTTCTCAAGGGTATTCCTCCACAACGGGGCTTGCCCTGCAGCGGTCCACATCATTGCCTGTGATTACCTTCATCTCATGACTCATACTACTTGGGAACTGAGACTCACCGGGAGTTTGAAATGCAGCCTGGGAAATACAGTTAAACGTTGCAGCCCTGTCAGGCAGAGACAATTTCATCCGTATGACTACTTGTGGTGACTCAAGACACACAGATTGTATTGCAAAGCAGACTGAGTTACTCATTTCATAGTCAGCAGGCACTGTTTGTTTTTGCATGTGTCTATATATTATTCCTCTAAGATAATAGACCATTGACTTTTTGTTTGATAAGGTGTAGCTGACCTCTTACTGCAGCTGAGTAGATCAAATAAGAAAAAGAAAACACTACAGCATCAATGGATCCGCACATGAGTATTTTCACTGGAGGCTTTCAGTGCCATGCCCATGTGCTGGGGGACAATGGATGTGCCATGGCAACAGCCAGGCTCAGTGCCAGTGAAGGCATAATCCCCTCCCTCCCTATTTCCATGGGTCTGAATGTAGTTCCCCCACAATCATACCCCCCACAAAGACAGCCTGCATCTTTTCCAGGCAGCTACGGCAACACTGCCAAACAAAACCATCATAGACAACGGCAGGGGTGGAAAGAGTGGTAAAATAGCCCATTCATGTAGCGGTATACAGTGGTTCTATTTTTAATGTTGTCAAGGCAAAGTGAAATTGCTTGTGTTAATGATTAGCAGAAAAGAGAAGTTCAAAATTAGAATTTGGTGACACATAAAAGTTTATACTTATGTTTTATTAACACATGACTAATTTCTTACAAGGAAAATCAAAATTTTGTCTGAAAATGATTTTTAAAATGATTTATTTAGAGGTAAACAGATGATCAGTCATCCATCACATGATTTAGTCATACCTAAGTCTAAGTTTTCTCTTAAAAATTTGTCTTTTCAAAATCAAAAAAAAACACATTACATGTAAATTGAATTACTTATTTTAAACACAAGTGGAAGAAAAGCTGCTCAACTGACTTCTCCTCTTATGCATCACTTTGTTCCCTTCAATGGTGGATCGCCTCATTGCAGAGAATACACTCTAAACTATACTATAATCTCTACTTAACATATTTTACTTCTTTGGCAATTGCTGCAAACATGTGGCAGCAGGGCAGAGAAGGTCAGCCACACAACAGTGCTGTTTTTGCATTTGCACTTAACAAACCTGTTGTTGCCAGACAACTCTGAAACTGCTTGATCTTGCATATGACTACGTCAATGGCACGTCATGTGTGTGCACAAGGCAACACACACACTGCACTCACTCCTCTAGGTGTACACATGGGAAAATATTTGGGAGACATTTTTGTTAATTAATTTCTTTCGCAGCTTTTTTTAATTTATTTTTTAANATGGGAAAATATTTGGGAGACATTTTTGTTAATTAATTTCTTCCGCAGCTTTTTTTTATTTTTTTTTAACNCACACACACACACACACACACACACACACACACACACACACACACACACAGAAACACACCTTTGACGTATGGCAGGTGTGTTTAACTATTCCGCCATCAGCCTCAGGAGCTTTGGGATAACAAGGAACCAGTGAGCTGCATACCTGCTGATTCCTCCTGGGGTCACAGGTACAGTATCTGCTTGTGAGGAACACAGTCTCTCTGGAGAGAGACTGCAATCTCTGGTGTCTCTAATTGATTTACCTGCTGTGAGCATCATAGGAGTCATTAGCTGTTGCTTCATTGCCCACACAGCAATTTTACCTCTACATAATGCTATGTGATGTAAATTTTTTGTATGTGCATCAGTGTGCTTAATGTCTGTAAACAAAACCAACACACACTGAAACATCGGTCGTATTTATTTCTGAAAATTTTATGATACACTTATGCTCTTCATCTAATATTTTTAAGAAATGTAAGTATGCACTCTTTCATCTTTGTTAGGTGGATTTGTGCATTGCTGAAAGGAGGTGAACTACATTATTGCTCCGTTTGTTTAGTACAGTTGCACCCTGTACTGTACTGTGTGATAATAAGACATAATAATTTCCATTATCATCTATTTGAATTGAAAGAAACAGCATTTTCAGATTGCTGTATACTGAGTGCCAGTACAAATCCCTGTAAATGTTTTGCTCTATGTATGTAGCACCACCTTGTGGCAGAAAAGAACTCTTACAAGGACACTGCTCTTGTCTGAAGAAGAATTAATTAAAGCAATATCGAGGTATCAATATATCGACAGTATATCAGAAACATATTTTAAAGAGTTGGATAGTCTTGGTTTGTGATCAAAAGAAACGTGCAGTTAGCTTTATAGGTTTATAGTATACAACTACAGTATACCCTAAAATGCTTTAAAATATGTTAAAAGCTGACAAATCATCTGTACCAAAAAGCTGTATTTCTGTTTCTGTATTTTGATATGTGCAATGGGAACAAGAAGTGTTTTAGTTGTTTTTTATCTGAGTCTTTGCTTAGTTTTTAATTAGTTTTAGTGTAAAATAATACACTGAATTCTGTTGCTTCCATCTACATCATTTTACTCGCTGAGAGGCAACAGCATAACCACTAGCACAATGTCATCCCAATTTAGTGATGACTGTAATGATGTCAATACACAGTAATGCAGTGACTGGACATTGCCTGCCCTCTTTCTACCACTAGATAGCAGCCTTTTACTGTGTTAAAAGCCAGAGCTTTTCAAACATGACTCCTCAGTCAAAGTGACACTAAACTGCTTCACCTGGGTACAAACAGAGCAGTTTGACAGCTGGCAGCAGAAACTACACCATGAATAACTATGATATGATATTGATGCTAATTAGTTGACACTACTCTTTGTATGCCTGGCTTTGACATGAATGGAATAGCAAATGTTGTCACAGTGATAGGAATGCCTACCACTTGCCCAGGCATATGACAACTCATATATCAGTTGTAAGAAGCTACTTAAATGTATGTGTGGACTATCGGACGATTCTTTGTAAATAAGTTAAATATTTTTCTAAAAATAAGTCACAGGTAATAAAAGATATATTTAAAAAATATTATTAACTGAAAGAAAGCAGGGTCCTACAGTAAATATGCTGTTCGACAGGGTTAGAGAGAGTATAACTGAAAATAGGGTTAACAGTCTGAAGCTAAATCCTCGCTGTGGTAAAACCAAGGAGAAACCATCTGAAGGGTCTGTTACTCTGATAGACAAGCAACTTCTTTGCTAGATGTGATTAATGACTTTCCCACTAAGCAAGTGAGCATGCTCAGATTCTCTGGGATTTGTCACAAAGGTATCCCAATGACACTCTCCTTCCTTGCACTTTTAAAAGGTGCTAACCTGCTATGTAATGTTTTCCAGCAAATTTTTTGAAATCCAGATTTCATTATGCTCTAACTAAGCGTTAAAGATGAGACAATGTGAACTACACTTATTTCTTACGGAGCACAGGGTGTGATGTTCTGAGACTTGGCTGGGAAAAGCACTTGAATGCTGAACACATCTCAGTTTCCCATAACCATCAGCTGCAGTGACGCCTGTTAAAACAGACTGCGTCTTATTTACGTCATTGTATTGGAGTGGATGTTACATAAAAGTCTGTGTGGAAATCTGACCATTTGGTTCATTCTCTTTATTATCATATGTCCACTATGATGCAAGACATTTGTAAAACTGTGAGGCTCCACATTACATTCGTTAGCAAATCAACTATGTAACACTATTTTTTTTAATTACACTGGATTATCCCTGAAACAGCAGTGAATAACTGTTATTAGAAATGGTTATCAGTACTAGTTTTTTCACTGTAATTCTATTTTCAATAGCTGTAGATTATTTCGAATTATTGAATTGTTGTACTATGATTATGTGGATCAATGTTTTTAATTACATGTTTAGTTATCTTTCCAAGGTCTTTGCATTCCCTGTGGTCACATTAATGTGTGCAGCAGATGTTAATCGACAGCGTGACTATGACTTAACTGATGAGTTCAACCCAGAATAATGTTTGGACTGTTGTAATTTAATTTATAGGGGATGTTAAAGCACAGTAATATTTTTTTTTACATCATTATGCGTTCTTGTGCTATGTGTAGTTTGTTTTTATACATGTCAAACATGACTAAAGGTGAGGTTGGAAGGTTGTTTGTTCAAAATATTAATAAACATGCTCATTAAAACCAAAAGTCCAACTAAATGCAGGATTATTCAATCCAATTTGCCAAGATTATGATGTTCATGCATTGATTCAAATGCAATTATATAACCAGTTGCTGCTTAAAATCAAAACAGTGTTCCAAAAATGATGCTATTAGAATAAAAGAGCTTTTTCCTTTTATTGATTTCATCAAGGACGTCAGTCATAAAGACACTGTCAGAAGTTTGAAAACGTGTCCTTAGAAAACCTGTAAGTAGAAAAAAGCATTGCAACCTTGACAACCATTTGTGTTCAAGACAGACAAAGAAGAAAAATCCTGATTAATTTACAGTATGTGGCCTTTTAGTGTACCTGGACTCAGAAGAAGAGCTGTACACTTTCTGGATGAATCTGAAGACGTCTTGTCCTCATGAAACCACAGAGGATTTACACTGCAGCTACACGAGGGCTTGGAAGCAAGCCAAGAGATGTCCTTCAACAAAAAAGTTAGAAAATAAAAAAAAAAAATACAAAATCAACTCTTTTTGCCACAGTAAAGGAAAAAGTCTGCATATTTCTCTGCTTTCAAAACAGACCAAATTAAGAAGTGTTTGCATTAGACCAAGACTTTTACTGATGTTGTTTGCGCATTAAAAATGAGTGCAATGGAAATGACCAAACTGATTAACTAATTACATTTACTCCAGCTGCTATAATTGAAAAGCTTCAAGTGCCTTTTTAAACGTTCACTCAAGTGTGTTTTCATTCTTCACTAAATGAATCACCATCATTGGACACCATTATGAATTGGACAAAATCTGACTTTACTTTGCTGTGTAATTATTTTAAAACCTGTAGTCTACAGCAAGGATCTAACTGTTGTCTCTTTTGCAAAAGTAAGTCTAATTTTGTACTCTGACTGAGGCTTAAATAAGTTACTTTACCTTTACTTCTCATCAGTACCGTAACATACTACTCTTTGCCGGTAGTGAGTCTACAATGGCAGTTTCTTCTCAATTAAATGTGGAGCAGGGTGATTAAGAGATGATGGTTTTTCTGTACTTACCAGTAATGATGGGTCTTTTAAGGACATGTGCAGAAATACAGAAATAGACAAGATTATTTCAGAATGCTTACCAAGACCTTTTTAAATCACAGGCGGTGACTGCTCACCATCTGTATGAATACAATATGACTTCCACCGAACTGAAATATTCATACAAGAGAACAGATGGGACTCTTTGCTCTGCTCCTTATTCTGGTCCCAAAAACACTTCTATCTTGTTTATGAGCTTGTAGAGCTTTATGTGTGTGGCTGTATTTGTGTATAACTACTTACTGTTGTGTATTCTGTGGTCTTGGTAGTACCTGCAGACCCTTCTACTGTACAGTCAAAGCATCATATATGAGGAGGGTCATAGTTAGTGTTACACAGGGTGCTGTTGATTTTTTAACATAGCAGCACTTTCTGACATCCGTACTTTTTACATCAAGCAATCTTCATATTGTTCTTCATTGTATTTAAACACAGGCACTGCATTATAATGAGCCTGTAATAGCTTAAAATTATTTTAAATTCCCTGCAATCACAAAAACATAACCCAAATCATCTTAATTGGTCTTATTTGAATTCACTTTTTGCTGCTGCCTAAATGGTTAATGTAGTTCTTGCTTGAGGTTAATGAATTTGTAAATATACTGGTTCCAAATGTTTAAAGACTACTGATTAATGCTAAATTAAGTGGTGTGCACACAACATCAAGTGATAAGAAAACATCTTTTTACAGCAGCAAATCACAGAAGAAAAGATATAAACGAGAAATAAGACAAAACATACATGCTTATACTTAACATTTATTAACATAATAAGGTGGTTAAAAGCATAAAGCATTAATTTTTAATCAATTTGTAAACTGGCAGGTGTAGCCTTTTCAATCTATTTTATGACAGTTTTTCTCCGTTTCTCTATTTCTGCATTTCAAGACAAGTTTTACATGGCTGCGGTTTCACAGTCTACAAAATGGATACTAAATGAAACAAAGAAATAGAGTAAGAAAAACACATTAGACAGTACAGCTGTCATTTTTAATGATAACATTTGTTTCAATATGACTCACTAACTTGTCTTTGTGAAAAACCCTGTGTGCACATCCTTATTGGATGAAGTGAATAAAGTTGGAAGGAAAGCAGTTGTCATAATGAGAGAGAAAAAAAAGATTACAAACCACCAGAACTGAACAACCTGTTCATTGGGCCTCTGTGTAGCTGAACAGCATAAGCAGCAAATGTTAAATCCTGTGATGCTGCAAGACACCAGTTGAGAAAAAGTGAACAAAATGTCTATAAATAATTTACATGTTGTACATTTAATTGCAGGGTTTGTTAAAACACATCATGAGACTATATAGACTATATATATATGTATGTATATATATATATATATATATTTATATACATACATATATATATCATTAAAGCAGTGTTGACCTATATCCACTTATGAAGACATTAACACCTTACACAAAAACATGATGTGCACATGTTCATAAGCATGCATAAAATCAAACCCTGCATTATAGAAGCACAGACGTTTCAGTTCTGAATTTTAATTACATCACTCGTGATGAGAATTGCAGAAAAGAGGATGGCATATGCGCAACAACACAGACAATTGACAGCCATTATACACAAAGACACATTATTAGTGTTTGATGCTTGCTGCTGTCGTTCACACAACTGATAATTACCGTCTCTGAGTCATCCATCTAAATGTGTTTGCAGCACAAGCCATGTCACGATCAAACCAAATGATCATTTTTGTTGTAATCGCTGGTTGTAACCAAATCAGACACTACAACAATCGCCTTTACAATGATTTTGAACATTTAAGTGCTTGCAGGTGTGATTATTTATCATTTAATATGCAGATCAATAATGCAGAGTGTGCACTATGCTCACTCAGGAAACCTCCACTCTAATCAAATCAATGTTGAACATTTTGTAGTCTTTTCTATCTGGCAAGGAAAAAATGAAATCTCTTCTCATTAAGTCAATAATCGTTTCAAGTTGAGTTGAGGTGTGTGGTGATGTTTCCGCCTCTTAACTCCTTCCTCATTTTACAGACATCAGAAATACGCTACACACTTTAAAATAGTTTACTATTCCTATCAAAAATTGTCTAATCAATAAAAAAGACCAACAGTAAACATAAACAACAGTAAAGTATATTGTGTCTTTTACCTTACGATTAAGGTCATGCCATCTTTTTTGCCTAGAGTAGGAGGCCTGCAGTCTGCACTTCATGGTCAGGCCCCTGTAGAGGCAAAGGACCTCAACCGTGACAGTCACTGTTTTGTCCTCCACAGTCTTCTTGATGCAATTTTCTGAAATAATAGTTGCAGTGCATAACTTGAAGCAACCAAAGACTTGTGATAAGAAGCATGACAACATATTAGGCCTCCAACTGCAAAAGAAAACAAGTCTACAGCTACAGCAAGCAATTCTCTATATGGCAAATCTCCCATTTACATGTAATGCATGAAAACACTGAATCAAAGGGGTAACACTGAGAAAAATGTATTACTTTTGGTGCTTATGAGTATGTGCAGCATGCCTTAAATGGGCCTATTTTGGGACTTATTTACCTATTTTTAGAGCGATCTAGATATTATAGCAGAATCAAAATTGATCTGATCCACCCCAGTCTGGAATCTTTATTTTGTTAGTTAGGTAGCTTCTTTTGAAGAACTGATTAAAGCTAAGGATGTAAATATAGCCCAATTGAACATCGCAAATTTAAGGATGGCATGAAGACCTAGGCTACCTGAATGGCAGCTGATGATAAACACATGCTGTTTCATGTGAGAATACAAGTGAAGTGGTTTCAGCTAGGCCATTTGACTGGTCTTTAGAAAATGAACTACACAGCATGATTAGTTGTCAAATTATAAATGTCGACATTTGATTGGCTTGCAAAAGATGGACCATGCTGTAAGACTGGTGTGGATATGATGGAGGAAGTCGTGATATGTTACCTTAAGTGCAAATCACAGGGTTGCGGAAAAAAAACTTGTTAGCTCCAACATAGTATTCATGATTAAAATGGCTTCCCAGAGGCCGATATCGCAATTTGATATTTGTTTAAAAAAAATAAAAAGACGGAGTAACATGATTGAATGTTTAGTTATCAAATTGTGGACTTTAATACAGAGCAACTACAAGATTGCTTTTCAGAGAACGCAATTTGTGTTAAGTGGCATTTGAGTGAGAAAACACGCATTGAGTAGTATTGTTATGGAAAAAAAGATCTCTCCTTCGAGCCGGATTCGAACCAGCGACCTAAGGATTACCATGTATCCACTACAGTCCTCCGCTCTACCAACTGAGCTATCGAAGGGAGCCGTGCATTATGGGTAATTTGAAACTATTTTATTAACTAATCCACTGATTTGGTCAACAGTGGATAGTTAATCAACATTAAATGAATAACATTTGACACACAGACATCAGTTTAGCTGTAGTGGAGTGGTAAATTCATACACACAATCATACTGTAATTTGCCAGCCCACCTTAAAGGTGGCATAACGCCTGTAGATGGTGTTATTCAGTCACTTTCAAGATAGATGAGATGTTATAGCCTATGAAAATACGGAATTTATTCTGTGGTGGTCCTACCTGTGCAGCAGGCCGATTTAATGTCTCAAGTAACCAATAAGCTACTCCAATGTTCATCGCAAAGTATCATTATGCTTATTTTTATTCATTTTTTTAT
The DNA here is from genome assembly GCA_024605115.1 of Rastrelliger brachysoma. Lineage (NCBI taxonomy): Eukaryota > Metazoa > Chordata > Actinopteri > Scombriformes > Scombridae > Rastrelliger > Rastrelliger brachysoma. The sequence continues at coordinate 5,676 of JANJYP010016370.1, read as the reverse complement.
TCAAGTATTTTTTTAACTGATCACAAAACTAATTATTCTATTTGTTCAAAACTTTAATCTATGTGTGGAAACTCGGAGATGTTTCAGATTTGTAAAACAGATTTGTATTTATTTATTCATTTATTTATCATTTTAGGGATATTTCACTACTTTGATTCCACATCTAGACATCTAGACCAGCAGGCCCTGATCAAAAACCACCATACTTTGACTTGTCAAATCTGTGCTACATAAGAAAAACACTGAAATAAGCCCCACTCCATCCAAACAATTTATGTGTCAACCAATCATAATTTGAACACACGCAAAAGTATATACACTTAAACAATTCAAATCTTACTGATTCCGACCCAGACCCATTGCTGCACGTCATCCACTCTATCACATCCTTTGATATGGCCCCCTTTCTGTTTAAGAGCAAGAACAATAAGTCGTTTTAAGAAGGCCAAAGTAGACTAAACAGACGCGATAATATGGCGGAAAACGCGAGAGGAATTTAAATATTTTTTTTGCTCTTGATTGATAGCTCCAAAATAGTATTCGGTTTCCCAGATATCCAATATCACCATTAAAAATAAAAATAAAAAAGAATAGTAGCAGTAGCATGATTGAACGATTAGTTATCAAATTGTGGACTTAAATACAGAGCAACTACAAGATTGCTTTTCAGAGAACGCAATTTGTGTTGTGTTTTGGTTTTACCGCATCTTTGCGTGACAGGAAGAAAACACGCACAGAGTAGTGTTGTTATGGAAAAAATGATCTCTCCTTCGAGCCGGATTCGAACCAGCGACCTAAGGATTACCATGTATCCACTACAGTCCTCCGCTCTACCAACTGAGCTATCGAAGGGAGTTGCCATAATGAGGAGAGCTAGGACATTTTTTAATATGTGATTACTTAATTATTATGTTTTCTGGAATTGCGTAACAAGGCTAAAGCAGGGTAAAAAGGTAGCTCTCCTTCGAGCCGGATTTGAACCAGCGACCTAAGGATGTCTATGAGACCACTACAGTCCTCCGCTCTACCAACTGAGCTATCGAAGGGAGACGCTCATCACTATGAGAACGATTGGAATTTTACAACATATTTCATGTAAAATCTTTGTTGATAGTGTCTGAGATGCGGAAGGACTAACCGACAGCAGTTTTGCTGTAGTCGACGTGATTCATACACAGATTCATACTGAAATTATCCGCTCCACCTTAAAAGTGGGATAACACCTGTAGATGGTGTTGTTAAGTCATTTTCAAGATAATTTACGAACTGAAAAATATAAATATATGGAATGAAAATGAATCAAAAAATAATTTATTTATGGTCGTGAAATAATTTTAACTTTAGCATTTTTTTTCTGAATATGTTTAGTATGAGAAACTGAAACAAACATTCAATTATGGCACAGGTCAGAGACAGAGTAGCATACAATTATGATACTCTGAATTATTATTTTATTCCTTTTTACAGTAGTATTTTTTATTGGCCAATAAGTCTTTATTCTATTTGTGAAAATACAAAAAGNAGAAGAAGAAGAAGAAGAAGAAGAAGAAGAAGAAGAAGAAGAAGAAGAAGAAGAAGAAGATCACAGCTAGACTAAACTGGACCAGATCCAGGTCAATAACCCACTATACTTAGACTTTGCAGAGAGAATCCACCTGAATAAAGGTTTCACAAATATAAAACTGTGTTTTAATGAGTCTCTGCAGTCTCCTCTGTAAACTGGTACAGACACTATCTGTCTCAGTATGATGGATTTTGAGTTAGATGTGGAAGAAAAAAACGAAATCTCCCATTTCCTATTTCAAAATAGGATAAACGTCTTGATCTATCTATCTTTAATACATTTTTTTTTAATGCTGCAGTAGAAATGAATGCAACTCAGGATTATGATACTCTGTGATGTCCCTCGTCATACTGGAGACTTTTTTTATAAGGAGCAAGTTGGAACAAAGCAAATAGGAAGAATAAATAGCAATAAGCCTGAAAATCAGAATCAGAAAAATACCACAGCACTAACATGTAACTGCTAACTAACCGTTAAAGATACATTAAAATTGTGACTGCAGATAGATATGAATTGAATTGCAAGGAACTTTCTGTCAGTACGATGATGCTGAATTTTACTTAAATGTACCAATGTATCATTTTATCATCATTTTGCAGTAGTTGACTACTAAGACTAAAGTCCTCCCTCCTCTCCATAAACACATTGCACAGTCACCCTTGATAGCAGTCAGCGTAGAGAAAGATGTAGAGGCTAAGGGCAGCTGTTCACTATTGCCACACTCAGTTTCAAATATGGGCAAGGTAAAAATGGCACCCTTTGACGTGACAGCAATAGCTTCTAAAAACAGAACTGACACCAGCAAGATAGGAGCCCACACCCGCTGGGACAAGAGCAGCAGGCCTTCTGTACATTGCTCTCAGAAACGGACACTTTACTACTTCTTTACTAGAAGTCTTGTTTAATGAGGTTTTGTTTGTGGTTTTGTTTTGCTCACAGCTTTTCCACAGAAAATGAACAGCATGGAGAACTTGGAGAAACAGCTCACTTGTCCTATATGCCTGGAAATGTTTACAAAGCCTGTGGTTATCCTGCCCTGCCAGCACAACCTCTGCCGAAAATGTGCCAATGATGTTTTCCAGGTAAGAAACCCAACAAAATGCTCTGATTTATTTGTAGTGTATAGGGAAAAAGTATTTCTTAACTTGAGAAACACTGTTGTTTAGCATTAGCGCCTTAAGCTAACAGTTTATGTCATTTGAGCCATAGATGTTGTTATGAACTTGCCCTACATTAAAGGCCTCACCAGTAACTGTCTGGATGGCACACGTACATTACAGATACATCATTTCTTGAGCAATAGAAGCGTTTTAGACATAAAATCACTTCTTTGAGTGTCACAAATGATTGTGAATTAAAATGGATGTCTGTGTTTACTAATATTGTTGATGTAATGAACCATCAGATAACAAATTTAAGATAAGGTTGTTGTTTAGTGTTTGTCCCTCTTAGCAGGGCAATTCAGTGTTTTGAATGTCTTGATGATGTTACACTTTTATATATGAACTGGATTAACATTTCCTAAATTAATGAAATAGCTTAATTAATTTTTGCAAGCAATATGAATCTATCGATTATAAAATTCTGACTGTTTACAGGCTTCGAATCCATACCTCCCAACAAGGGCTGGCTCTTTGACATCTGGTGGCCGCTTCAGATGCCCGTCCTGCAGACATGAAGTGGTTTTGGACAGGCATGGGGTTTACGGGCTGCAAAGGAACTTGCTGGTTGAGAATATTATTGATATGTTCAAGCAGGAGTCCACTAGGTGAGACTGATGAAGCACATAGATATGCTCCATTTAGTCGCTGTTGATTTTTTGACCAAATCTAACTTAAGCATTCACCACTTACATCTTGACATTTTAGAAACAGGCTTTTTTAATCAAAGCAGGATTCAACTTTATAATGGCAAGATATATACCAGTTATTGGTGTGGCCTGCGTGCTAGTGGCTTCAGGGAGCTAGAGTGGATGACAGGATGTTATAGATGATTTACTTAATCTGAGTAGTTGACTGAGAAAGACTCAAAGGCTTGTATGACATAAGATCCAAAACACTTCAACTGCTACACTCAGGATGCTAAAATTCATACAGGATCAAGGCAGAAAGATGTAGTGGCTTTTAAAAATACACAATATACTCTCCTTCTCAATAGAGTCATATATTGTTATATATGTTTTATATGAAATATTTTGTGGACAAGTAACTGAAGAAACAGGTATGAGTTAATTATGAGGGACATCAATGAATACAAATCAAAGATAATGCTAATCATCTACACACGTATTCTTGACCATGTGATAGTGACATATTGATTTCAGTGCTTGCAGCATACTGATGCATCATCATCAATAATCTACTGAGATGTGCACCAGTGACATTATCAAAATTACATCACATGTCTTATCTATATGCATTGAAATGTATGACCTAAAGGTGCTACTGCTCTCTTTAAACCTGTACAGCAGCAAGCCAACGCCGGAGAGCAAGGAAGAAACGCCCATGTGTGATGTTCATGAGGATGAAAAGATCAACATTTTCTGCGTGACCCACAGCGTGCCCACATGCTCCATGTGTAAGGTATTTGGAGCTCACAAAGATTGTGAGGTGGCGCCTATTACCAGCATCTACCAGACAAAGAAGGTGAGATAATGCAGGAAAAAAACATTAATAAATGAATACACAGGTATATTCACATCTAACTCATGAAATGTGTCATGATTTTTTAAGTAAACATGAAAATTATTATCTTATCATAAGAACATTTATATAAAGTACATCTAAAGTGCATGCATCAAAAGCCCAGATTTGAATCACACTTAATGTCAGGTATTATCAAGTTATACTCTGCTATGTCCTTGCCCCCCTCAGACGGAGCTGAGTGACGGGATTGCCATGATGGTTGGTAACAACGACAGGATGCAAGGCATCATTAGTCAGCTAGAAGAAGCCTGTCGTGCCATAGAGGTCAGTGTCCAACTGCTGCAGTGCCTGGCTCCTCACTCACACAGCAACCCTTGCTCTGTGCACACATTAATACACCTGCACTCACCTGCACCGCCATACAAACAGATGTAACGTGTCCTTGTCATCACCACTTGCTCTGCTTTTATCTGTCTGTGAGATTTAGACAGAGAGATAGAGAGGAGGACAATAAATATTTTCATGCTTCAGTCTGCTTTATGTTCTCCCATTTTCTTGTGTTGATCCGACGTGCACTTAACACGGCACTTTATTCTGCCTCTGGCCCACTGACATTAAAAACAAGCAGTGTAATTAATGGGTGGAGAACAGACAGCTTTCCTATGGTTCACGTGCCACAGTTGGACATAGTAGAGAGGAAGCTGGAGTGGTTCCAGTCCCCCATGTGTCGTCACTCAGGATGGACATGCAGAATGAGCTTCACTGTCCTCCCTGCACATATGGCACTACCGCATGGGTGGAAGACAGGCTAACCCACCAGAATATTAGTAGCTGATTGTATTTATATGACTACACAGAAAGTAACGATTACCTCATTTTTTGTTTGATTTTTTTATGGTTTTAAATATTCTAAACTATGTTGAACCTTGTTGAATGTTGGATACATAACTCACCCAGAAGACAGCAATGGATGAGTGTGATGAGATATATTTTTAAAATATGAACTTATGTGTGTGTATATCTCTCCTGTCTCTCATTTATGTATTATAGGAGAATGGTCGGAGGCAGAAGACTCTGGTGTGTGAGAAGTTTGACCACCTGTACTCCCTTTTGGAAGGGAAGAAAAAGGAGATGAGTCAGAAGGTCACAGCTGAACAAGAGGAGAAGGTGAATTACATCCGGGGCCTCACCAGGAAGTACGGAGATCATCTAGAGGAGAGCTGTAAAATTGTGGAGATGGGTATACAGACTATGGAGGAGCAAGAGATGGCTGTATTTCTGCAGGTAAGAATTAATAAGGATTAAGATTTTGGTATAAACTTAATGTCAATTGGTTGTAATTGTCAGTGTTTTATTCATTAGCTGATTGTATTCCATATCTTTCTTTCTTTCATCTATTTAAGACCACAAAAGATATCCTCAAAAAGTGAGTACTTGTGTTTATATTATGAAACACATATATTATAC
>JANJYP010016358.1:0-12213 GCA_024605115.1 Rastrelliger brachysoma | reverse complement strand
GGGGGGGGCACATGGAGGACCCCTGTGCCCCCAGCTGTCTGAGCCAGCTAATGACTCGTCTCAGGGGGGCTGTTGTAGGAGAGCAGGGAAATTGAAACAGACGCCTCGACTAGGAGCTGCTACATGTGTGGCTGTGTGCTGCCATTCAAAACACCAGAGAGCTTAATGCATGTAGTCCAGCACAAACACCAATGTTATGTTTATTAATGTGAGGCAATATAATACTTTTTTTTCTCAAGTAACACATTACTATTTATGCTGAAATATTAATACAGCTTTGAATGATGACTCTTCATCATTTGACAAATTGAAGATAGTTTTAATGAATTTGTTGATTTTTTTCTTTTTTTTTTCTAGTAGCCTGACACTTTCTTGTTTGTATAGATCAACTCTCATCATGATGAGTCTTAAGTTGAGGATAGACATAAGAATGTATGTCTCAGGTGTTATCTCCTATGTTTTGCCCACGCTCAAACAATGCATCCCCGGGCCCTGTGAGCTCCACTCTCCCCCCACGTTAGCATCTTCAATCCCCTGCTGAGCCCATCTTACTCCTCCAAGACAGCCCCATCTCCCTAAAGGTAATGACCGAATTAGGCCTAATGTTGTACACTGGCTAATGGCACAGTGCCGCACATTATAGCATGTGCAACTGGCAACGACAACAGCAATAATCCCTGAGCCCCTTGTCCTCCTGCACTCCACCCCTGGGGCTGGGACGGTGCACAGGGAAATGAATGGAGTTTGCCACACTACAATGAGCTTTTGATGGGAGACAATGGAGGAGGCTGCCAGCACCACACAGGGTGGTAAGAGTAGAGCAATATGGGGCCCATCTACTGGCCCTCCCTCCCTGCTTCCCCCAGGGCTCTGGCCCCCGCTCTCAGATTCATAATGGCATCCGGAGGGGGAAAGAAGGGAAAGTGATGTCAAATGTCAGGAAATCAGAAAGATGGCAAGCTGACAACCCCCTCCTATCGTCCCATCCCTTCTATCCCTTTGCCCAACGGTAGCACAGGTTAATATCACATTTATAAAATCACTTACAAGAAACAAAGCCAGCTCTTTGCCCCCTGTCTCTCTCAGACAGTTATATAGAGAGCTTTGCCGCGGGCTAACTTAGGTAACCATTTGTTCACTGATAGCTCCACACCTGTCCTTCACTCTATCTAAAGCTGGAGCAACACAGTTACTTTTAGAGCATTCAAAGTCATCTCTTTACTATTGAAGTCCAATTTTGAGGTTGTGACAAGTCTGTCTGTACTTTGCATGCATCTTTCAAGAATGTAATTCATTATTCATGGTCACTGTCATTTCACTGTGATTCATACACTCATACATTGATATTTTATGCTAGACATATTTTCTCGCCCTCTGAGTTGAGAAAAAATGTAAAATGCCTGTTTAGTTTATATTTAAAGTAATAGATCACATTTCTTCTTATCTACCTGTTTTATACTTTGCTCATGTCATACAAGGGTGGATTTTTTGCAGTTTTGGGTGACGAATCCACAGTCTTGACCAAGAGTCAACGTAATACTACACAATTCTACCAGAACAAAGTTAAATTTACTGCTAAATCACTTTTTACGTTTTTTTTTTTTTTTTTTAACCAATATTTTGTGGTTCGGTTGGTATTTAATTAGTAATTGTTACATTTAGAACTAGTTACAAGTTAAATCCAAGATATAATTGTTTTGATAGCACATTATATTCAACTCAGCAATTTTGTGTATAATTTTTTGCACGCTTCCCTGGTAAATCAGCACTTTGGGCATTTAAGGAGCTTACATAACTACTTGAATTCATGAGGGAATATTGTAATATCATATTAGGTCTGATGTTCGTTTTAATTGTGGAGTTATGCCTGGTTATTTGAGTAGAACTGTAGATACCAAGCTGAAACTGTGACAGTGACCAATAAACTGTTATCTGCATGTGCACTGAGTTTAAAACATAGATAAACCTGAAAAATACAAACTATGCATTTGAAAGGAAAAATAATGACAGTCTTTGCCTTTCTGCTTCATCTTTTTCAGCCAATGGAATGAGCGATCCTGCGAATTCCAGTGTAGGCAGCGCCACGAGTCCTAAACTTGAGCCACCTCCCTCGCCACATGCCAACCGCAAGAAACACAGGCGGAAAAAGAGCACAGGGATCACAAAGCCAGATGGTTTATCTGCAGGCAACGAAGGTACAAGACAATCATTTTGCTGCACTTTTGAAATAATCAAAACTTTTGAAACTTTGAACACCCAAATCTATCAAGATTAATGTGATTTATGCCTCTAGAGTATAGTTAATACAGTGGTATAAAACACACATGCTACTTCTTCAGTATGTAAAATTTGCTGTGTGTTCAGTCGACTCAATCAGCACTTTTAGCTGATGTGAATCCAGTGAGGGATTGGACTATGGAAGTAACTCTTATTGATGCGTCTCTCTGATTGCACAGAGGTGAATGAAGTTTGGGGTTGGGGCATAAATTCCTTTGTACTAAGCTCTCCTGGCGAAGCTCTTAACTCGTAGGTGAAAGGAAGTAGTTTGTCACATCATGTAATGTATCTGAGGACTAATGTTTTTGTCGTAGGCAAAGAGAGACATTAGTAACATGGGCTGCAGTAGAGGGAAAACAACTGAAAAAAACATCTATATAGAGCTTTTCTGGCACTTTTCCCTCCATGCATGCCTGTCACAAACCAGACACACAGTGGCTCACCCATGGAAAGATTGTTTCAACTTTGAACTTCTGTTTACTTAAGATTTCTTCTCTCTAACTCAAAAATGATAATCTTTTGTTTATAAAGTACATATAGGTGTGTAGTTTTGTATGTTCATGTGACCCCCTGCAAGCTGCACCCTCTCAGCCCCTATTTCTTTTACCAACTTATGAATGGCCCGATCTCCAGAAGCCATGGCCCTCCTCAGCAGGGGAGTGGCAGTCAGCTCTCCACCCAATTAATAATGATTCTCCAGCCCAATGATGAATGGAGTGCCCTAATTGGATGGCATTGTGAAAACACTGAGGCGCATTTCAGAGGCCATAAAACTGATGTCACAAGAGCGAGATGATCAATCAACAAGATTGATACGCTGGATAACAACAACAATGGCATTGACGCCTCCTAAATGGGGCTTAGCATTTATAATCATTATACTTTTTTATCATGGTGTCTGACAGCTTCTTTTAAAGGCCTGAATGGGTCTGTTGACCACATAGTTTAGAGTGAACATCATCAGCATCTTGAAGATAAGCGGTGCTATTTTTATTGTCACAATAAGTGGTTAGATCAGCATCAGTAGTGGTAATCACATTGGTCAAAGTTCTTGTCAGATCTGAAGATTTTGTAGATTGTGCTTGATGTTTGACAGTTGCTGCAAATGTGTAGAAGCAGGTGCCAGCTCACAACATTGTTTCAAGCTTTTAAAGCACCGTTACTTCAGTTTTATGTGACTTTGCTTTGCTCTTAATGAGCCTCTCCTGACGCAATTGCACATTTGTATTACAGCCTTTAATGAGTAATGGCTGGCCTTATTAAACATCATCAAATCTCACTGATAAATGTCCTACACATGGCAGCATAATTGAAGTCAAATTTCTAAGGAAGGAGTCTATGGTAATCGGAAATTTTAAATGTTTCTCACGTCATCAAATACACATTGTTTTCTATCTTTCTTCCCTCTCTGCAAGGTTTTATATTAGCATCAGCTTGTCTGTTCTGCTGAATGCCCCAAAATACCGACATATTGCTTAAATATTGGATTCACCCAAGTCTAGGACGTGAGTTGTGTCTCCTGTTGAAAGAAGAGGAGGGAGAGAGAGGAGGGATCTTGAATAAATTGCTATCAGTTTATCTCATTTACAGGGCAATCAGAAGCGTGCAATGCAGGCTGAAATTGAATTTTAGTAGTTGTGAAGCATCATAAATCAAAACAGCGTGAGCATCTTAAGGTGAGAAATCATTTTGGTCAACATGGGACGTGTAGAATGTACAAGGGAGTCTGAAGAAACTGTTGCTGCACCATCGTTTCTAAATAAGGTGCTACAGTACTTAACAAGACTCTTCTACCTGACTGCTGAAGTGGGAAAAAATCTTTTGTACATATTTTACAACCTCATGTTCATTAGTATTATGAAAGGCTAAATGGTAGACTGTCATTGCACAGAAATTATATTCTTACAGCAAATCTTCAACCTTAAAGCTCCAAAATCACATTTATTTCAAATCAATTTAAAGCTGTATTTAGATAATTGATAATTTTTCTGCCATGTCTACAGTGCTACATCCCCACCAAGGATCTGCACAATGGACAAAGTCCCTAATATCCTATGCACTGTCAGAGCTGTGCGATGTAATGAACTTCTCATGTGCTTAAAGAATGATGCAGGATGCATGGCGAGACAACTGACAGCCCCGTAATGTGTTTCCCAGCAGCCGCCCGGCGACGAGCTCTCTCGGTGTGTCGCTCGCCATAAACCCACTGGAAAATCGATGGCCGATAAAGAGTTGTGTTCAGGGGGAGCCCCCTCTGATTAATGCAGACTGTCAGGGAGCATCATTAATGTATTTCTCTTTTAAAGAAAGTGTATCAAATGCTCATTGTTTTGGGGGTTTGAGCTTGTCCAATGTGAGCAGAAAGGGAGGTGTAGGATTGAAGGGAAATTGGGATGAGCGGCGCATTCCCGATGCTTGCGGTTTTATGGATGAAGATACCGGTATTTATTCTTACTAAGGTCAAAGAAATCTGGGAGGAAATGAGGACTAAGAGTTTGCCTGAATATGTTTAATGGCATGAAGGTGTTTAAGTATTAATTTACATCTACATCACAAATGTACAGATGTACATGAGNATTAATTTACATCTACATCACAAATGTACAGATGTACATGAGATCAACCAAGTAAAATAGTTATATTACAAAATAAAAGACCAGAGGAAACATGTAACCTATATTGAACTCACATGCACAGAGTAAGACTTCAAATTTAAATTACATCTTTAAGTAAAGAAATGTGTAAAAAAAGAAAAAAAAAAAAAAGAAAGATAAGTTAAAATAAAAACTTCAAGAAGGGTGTTACTGTTAGCTTTTTATATGTGATATGCAATCTGGCCTTATGAAGTGAGTGAAGATGACTTAATGGTAATATGGACAGTTTTGCTCAACAGGAACGAAACATTGACATTATTGCACACTTGGATCACTGGTGGAATGTGACCATAAAACTTCAACTACTGATATTTGACAAAAAATACTCCATGTATACATGTATATTTACATTTTCTTAGTATATGTACCACTTGAACCAATTTCTCATCCATTCACATTCCCAGTTGGGGTTACAGAAGAAGGAGCCTGTTGGAAATAATACTTTACCATTAGATAAGGCTGTGGAGCATCATAACTTGGGCACAAGCTGGGTCTTCCTGGTCTGCACCCAGAAATAATTTTCTTTCATACCACAAGGCAACCACCACTAGCTGTCCATGAGAAAAAAGTTTTTATATGATGAGGCCAACTTAATTCACTATCCTATTGTCCTGCACCTTTAGCAAACTAAGGGTTAATATCCTCTGGAGTCCAGCTGAGGATTAGGAAATGGAGGTTTAACTGCCTGTGCTAATGGTGGGTGTTTATCTCAATACTTTGTTTTGTCACTCCCTGACTCGCTCTCATTTCCGAAAGCTGTCCCTGGAGCCTCCACTCTTGTAATGGCTTAGCTTTCTGAGCACCACAGTATGGAGGGAAAGGAATAACAAGATTCTCAATTGGGCTCTATACACACTGCCCACAGATACATGTATAATTGGCCCTGTTTTCATTCTGCTCTGTTGTTAAATGCACTAGCTATTCGGGTAGTAGTATTGGTGCTGATTTCATGTGTTTGTTTATTGTTAGAAGGTGTGTTCCTTGTTTGTCTGTGCGTGTGCATGTAAAAGTGCAGAAGTGTGTGTGTGTGCGTGTGTGCACGAGTGTGTGTATGCGTGTCTGATAGATAAAGAGTGTGCTCTATCTCTCTCTCCCTCCCTGCTCTCTTCTTTCTGAGTTTGGTCGTGGTTCCCCTGGGGCCCCTGTCGCAGTAATGGCCTGCTCCTGATTGCTCTGATACAGGTTAGGAATATTGGCTTTAATGATGTGTAAAATGAGCAAGCAGTGCCTGTGACATTTACAGATGGCACCGCCTTGGCCTGTTCTTCCCAACTGCTCGTTAATTCACAGGAACGGCAAGCACTTCTTTAAGTGACTGCCTGATGCATGCGTACGACACAACACAACACATCCTGCACACCAAAACAATAGCTCACCTTGTGTTCCTCTCCACCTTGTCATCATTTCAAGTGTTCACACAAATGGATAAAAAAGAGGAAATCCTCAAGGCTAAGAAGTGTTTGCTAAGTCCTTTCTAAGGGTTTGTCACACCAGTCTCCAGAGGTCTTTGAGAGGCTTAGACAGAATAGATGCTATGTTGCTGCCTGCCATATAAGACAGCACAGCTGGGCTCACTACCAACCCCTGAGGTGCTAATCTGGTCCACAGGTCCTCGATGGTGCATCTGCTGCACATACAAAGCAATAGAGGGATCACTGTCCTCAGGTCACCCTCGTTTCTTTGAGTTTCCAGTTTGATTTTCTAGCTCAATCATATACCAGAACTAGTATTGAGTTAGTATGTGCATCTTTAAAAGTAGAAAAAAAGGCAGATTTTCTCTTTAATTAAAGTCTGCAAAACATATTGAGCATCTTTTTTTTTTATCCTGGAGCAATTATTTATTAACATGAAACATTTAAATGCTGCTGGGTTGCTTGTGAGAAGCCATCAAGTAACAAATGAACAACATTTGTGACGGAGTTGTTAGCCAGCAGTTTTATTCTCCATGTAAATGGTGGACAATGCGTACCTGTATCTGCTCCTTCCCCTTTGTAGCTCAATGGCCATTACACTCTAATTTCCTTTTTATTATGCCATGTTAATTAAGGAGAATCATATTTCGCTCATTCTTCACAGTTGGCTCCTCCATTGCCTTTAAATTGTGTTCCTCCTTGTCCGCCCACTGGCAAAGCTGTGTTAATTTATTTCTAATTGGCAAGAACTTGTTGATCGTAGGCTCGCAGATAGATATGGTCAGGAGGTTAATGCTCATATTAATGTGACAAGGTGATTGTTCCTCCACTAGCCAGGTGCTAACTGCAAGCACTGAGTAATAACAGAAAGCACTAATGGCCCTTTTAAAGCCTCATCATGGCAGGTGCCTGTAAGATAGCAGTGATACCTTCGGCACATCGTTCATACTCATGTTCATGTTTTACTGTCCCTGAGAGAAACACTTTGACCTCAGCATCATGCTTACAAGGAGCATAATAATTTTGGCTTATGGGGTGGAATTGCCACACTGAGGACTACATTAAAAAGTAATATCAGTGTGCTGGAGCTGAATACCTGTGTCACAACGACACGCAAGATTCCTGCTGCACATGCTCCTCCATCTCTTTAGTGGCTACAATATGTCTCGCCTGTGCATTACTATGCATGGAGAATTAGATTTGTTTTCCCTTGTATACTCATCAGTTTAAGAAATCAGCCATCCGTTTCTTTTTTAATCTCCATAATGAAAGTGTTTTAATGCCTCCAATTTATTGCCTGGGCAGCCAACAGAATAATTAGCTTTGTTCAGGTTTTTAAAAAGATGAAAACACAAGTAGAACAACATTTGAGTCTGGGAACCACAAATTATAATGCATTAGTTATTGTACCTGAAGGTGTATTGGAAAAAAAATTGATTTTTGTCTATTGTATTACAATTTTTTTTGTTTGTTTTTTCAAATTTAATTTTCTAACCATATTTTTTTAAGCTTTTATTATCTTTCAGTTGTAAGTTCATGTAAATTAAATTGACCATTTTGATTCCACTAAATAGATACTTTTTTATTTTCATCCTCAATAGTGCTTTAAAATGTCATATCCACATAAAGACTTTCTCACTGTAGGTCAGAATAAAGAGGCTCCCAAGTCCTCTATTGATTCTCTGTGAACTGTAGTCGATTCCACAAACTAAATCAGATAATTGAAGTCGGTGTCGAGCTAATTGGATTATTGCTTTCCCCCGAAGAGATGGTTCCCCCCACCTCTCCTGCACAGGGATTGCTGCACTAGTAGTGTCCATCAGACATCAGTCATTTAACAGCACCGTCACAACGCAGGGTTATGTTTTGCACCAAGGAGGGTGAATTGATTATAAATACAAGCTACAGTCATTTCTTTGATTAGAGAATCAAATCCTCATACTGTCATCATGAGATTAACATCATGTAAAAATAATACAGAAATAACTTAATATTGAGCACCCCTTCACACATCAGATGTCACAGTGAACTACAATAAATGTCTAAATATGTTTATGCAATGAAAAACTTTTTAATGATAGCAGTAACTCACTGCTATATTAAGATCTGTTTCCAGGACAAAGTGGATCATAGCTGCACAGGAAAAAAAGCATCCCTCTTGTGTCTACTTGCCTCCAGTGCTCCAAACATGGTTTATGCAAATGAGATCACTATTTGCATAGACATAATTAGGTAATTACAAATCATTTGGCTATGAGCTCAAGCATGTGCACAGACCAGAGATGTTACACGAGTCGCACTGTACAGTACAGAGTTAATGAATTGCTTCTGAACAGCAGAGGCAATACGGCATGTGTTACAGCATATGTTGTGTCAGACCTCTTGTTGGAAAATGACAGGTGACATTTTCATAAATCTTACTTAAACGTGGAGAGTGAATGTTGAAACCCATTGCCTGCTCAAACAATTTGCAAAGACAGATTGAAGCAAAAAAAAAATTTATTATAGTAAAAACTATAAATACATTTAACAAAGAAAAAAATATTTTCAGACTCTATTGTACTGTTCAGTGATGGAAACAATTTGCCAAGCCAAAAAAAAAAACTAGGCATAATTAGTCTTAAAATAACTGACAGAATTTAGCTTGAAGCAATGATCTTGAAACAAACACCCAGTTGCCNCTTAAAATAACTGACAGAATTTAGCTTGAAGCAATGATGAAACAAACACCCAGTTGCCTAGTCCAAAATGCTCAAAGATAAAATAGTAAATAAAAAAAAAAAAAATCATATTTTTCTCCTTAAGCATAAATGAATTTACTCTCAGTGCTACAAGTTAGGGTTAGTAACATTAAAAGCCATTAGTGGAATTGCAGGGAATCACAAAACCTAGACGATGTATGTATTCCACAATCAGAGCTGGGACGTCCCGATTGATCACTCTGCTGATGTCAACACAGAAATCACAGTCAGGCATCATTATATTTGGGCTAAAACCCAAAACTAAGAATTTCTTGAACTGATCCACTAAATAAATACAACAGGTATTAACTGTAATTAAACTCAAGAAAATACAACTGAAACAGCTGGCTTTCTGTTGCTGGCTGAGTCTCTGCTGAGAGAAAATGATAATATACAAGCTGATGTGATAATTTGACTGTTGAGTTACTCTAGTGAGTTGTTGTTATGAATGCCGATGAGAGGGCAGACACACTCCTTAGGTAATGTTACTGACAGCTATAGAGTGCACAGTCTTGTTAGCTGTCTGGATAGTAATACTAACACAAAATATATTCAGACTGACCACAGCTCTAGTTATACTTTAGGCTATTTGTGAAAATTTTACCACTTTTTGTAATCTGTTGTTTGTTTGGGTTTTTTTTTACAAATGTCAGTTCATCAACAATGCAGATGTTAACTGCAGTTAGCTAACCACCAGAGTATTGTTGTAGTCTATATTTGATTTTTATTTTTATTTTTTTTACAAAAGCCACTTTAACAGCAGTGCAGATTTTAGTTATAGCTACTGTATGGGTATCAAAATGGAAATCTAATGGCATGCTTCAAGTCTGAACGCAAATCGGGTAGCTTTTTACACTGACATCGCACTGCCTAGTATGATTTCCTAAGCGTAGATGTGATATCCGTGCAGTGAGGGGAGTTCAGTACTGCATGGTTTCTGCAAGGGCGTAAGTCCAACCCTTGCTCCACCCACCCATCAACTACCCAGCTTCAGCTTGGGTATAGTGNGGTTTCTGCAAGGGCGTAAGTCCAACCCTTGCTCCACCCACCCATCAACTACCGAGCTTCAGCTTGGGTATAGTATGAACGTTCTCACCCAAGTTGAGCTTGAG
The DNA here is from genome assembly GCA_024605115.1 of Rastrelliger brachysoma. NCBI lineage: Eukaryota > Metazoa > Chordata > Actinopteri > Scombriformes > Scombridae > Rastrelliger > Rastrelliger brachysoma. The sequence continues at coordinate 2,017 of JANJYP010016358.1, read as the reverse complement.
TTTTTAGGGTCATGTGCGAATCATCCCTGTCATGTAATATCCGTCCGTAAAAGTCAGATTAATGTGCAGGTGTTATTTCTGAAAGCAGCTTAGGTATTAGCCCACATCGTATAGACTGGCTGTGTGTTTGTAAAGTTTTTCTGAATGTACTCATTTGGTGTTTTCATTTACTTCTTTTACTTTCTCTCCTGAAAAACACATATATTTTTGATTTGTAGAGTCTTACAACTTTTGTGTATTTAAAAGGTGATATTGATTGTTGCTGTAGGTCTATTGTTACCATCCAAATGAAATTAAAATGTGTCTAGGCATTTATGAGTTACAAATTTTGAGGCATCATCACACAAAACAGCAGTGCCAAAGAGCACAGAGAATGCCAAGAAATCATTTAAATATGCTGACTTTAACAGAAGCTTATTCCATCATGCATTCATGCATTGATGGGCCTCAATCACTGATCTGTGCTGCTGACTTGCAGACTCAGATTGCACAACCGATATGCACATTGCTCCAGCTAACATGCAGTACTTCATTGTGGTGACAGGTACTGAATCTATACCAGAAGCAAACAGATGTGAAGTACAATGTACTCATTTATTGGTGATTTGTGTTTTTCAGAGCAAGAGGATTCCTTTGAGTTCATCATTGTGTCGCTGACGGGTCAGACGTGGAACTTTGAAGCATCTACATATGAGGAGAGGGAGCTGTGGGTCCAAGCAATTGAGAGCCAAATCTTTGCCAGCCTGCAGTCTTGTGAGAGCATAAAGAACAAGGTACAGCAGGTCAAGAGATATCAGAGCAGGACAGGATTGGTGATTACCATCTAATTGCAGCAACGTCATCATCTCACATTGTCTGCTGCTTCATTTACATTCCTCTTTTCCCTTCTCTCCAACCTTTATTGCGCCCTTGCCCTCCTCCCGCCCCTCCTCACCCACTTCAAGCTGTCACATGTAGGAGGTTGTCAGACAGGTGCACCGCAGTGTGGGGGATCTCTTATTAGAACTGACAGACATCAGAGATAGAACAAGGCTTGTGTCAGCATACTGGGGAGACACGGCCTCATTTTCATATTCATATTTTCTCTGCCTCAGTCTTTTTCTAAGACTTTTAAAAACCTCTTCCTTCACTCTGTTCATTGGTTGTCTTGTGATTTGAGTCCAGTTGTAATTGTTTGCCTTCTCTTACTCTTGCAATGATTAGTTCCTGTTGACTTATTCTCTCCCTCATTTCTTACAGTCTCGGTTAGGCAGCCAGAGTGATGCCATGGCCATTCAGTCCATACGAAACGTGCGGGGGAACAGCTTCTGTGTGGACTGTGATGCACCCAGTGAGTATAATTCTCTATATGTCGGCTGATTTGGTGAAAAATATTCAATTACAACATGAGCATTTCTTTCTTTGTGGTTAAAGTTATTATTTTAAAGANGTGTGGACTGTGATGCACCCAGTGAGTATAATTCTCTATATGACGGCTGATTTGGTGAAAAATGTTCAATTACAACATGAGCATTTCTTTCTTTGTGGTTAAAGTTATTATTAAAGTTATTATTTCAAAGTATTATTTTCAAAGTATTCTGTCACCAAGGAGTTGTTAAAGTCACAAAATGCAAATTTGTGTTCTTGTAATACCAGTCAGTGATGGGAAAGGGGCCCCCAACATGCCCCTATTTAATCCTTGTTATCTTAGACACTTTTTAAATCAGCAACAAACCTACTAGAAAAAAGCAACACTGGCTGTTGAGGCATCTATGTCTTAAAATAAAATATTAGTTAAACTTTATCTTCATCCTTCATATCTGATATTTGCCTTTAGTACTTTATGTTTCACTCTGTTCCTATTTTATTTTGGTATCATGTTATAATGCAACTATCTGCAATTTTTTAATAAAATGGTATCAGAATAATGCGCTTNGTAAGATATGGCTGTCGCAGGCAGTAACAAATTAGTCAGTTTTGCACATTGGCAGCAACAAGTAACAGTATGGACATTTAGACTCTGCACTGATTGGAGTAA